>BMAU01013347.1:0-21835 GCA_019973935.1 Trichonephila clavipes
TATTGTTTTCTAATTTAATTAACAGAAACTTATTTTTCAATTAATTATGTTCAGATTCTAAGCCGCACCCCAAATTCTCAGCACATTTTTTGTGAAAAAAAATAGTGTAAAATATATTATCGATATATAATATATTTACGGAATGAAAAGTGGCTGCGATACCCTGGTGGTCAAGGTAACGCCACGTGGCTGGCGTGTCATGAGTTCGAGCCTAGTACCGCTGAAATTCTGTCGTGTGGGGGCGATGAACGTTAAATCTGAGAGCTCAAACGTCCCCTCTCATTGGTGTGTAGTAGTTAGGAGATGGGAGGTGCAGAAGCTCAGGTGTCGTCCTCGTCACTTGACTATGGTTCAAAGTTACGAGGTCCGTCACCAAAGCCCTCGTGTAGCTGATCAATATGACGTTTATATTCAATCATTAACTAAACAAAGAAATAAAAAAAATAATAAAGGTGAATTATATAATAAAAAGTGAATAATTAATTTACTTTACCAGCATTAAAAACTTTTCAGTCTTCGAATCTAAGCTGCACCAGAATTTTGTAGCCTAAGCATCGGAAAAAAAGAGTACGGCTTAGATTCAGATAAATATATGGCAACATCGCGACTTTAAAGTCTCTCTATTTTAAATTTTTGCCTTCTTTTCTATTAAAAAATACTGTCTGGCATTTTCTGTCATTGAACATTTTCAATAACTTGATCAAGTTCTTGACTAAATTTTTAACATAATAGAAGTTGGGATTTTCTTTGCACTTACATTTATATAAAAATTTAGGGTAATGTTAATTCACATTTATCATTTGAATTAAATATATGATAAAAATTTTTAAGTAGTAAAATTTTATTATGAATTCTTTATGGAAAAGAAATATGTTGGGCATTATGATATGAACATATATATTGTATTGCTCATTGGAGTATTTTATTTTATTACTATAATTAAAATATTGATTTTTATTACTGGTCGTTCTTGAGTTAGAGAGTGAAGCATTCAGAAAGAAGATATATCACTGCTGAATAAACTTTTAAAAACACTAATTTTTAAAGAGTTGAAACTTAATTTTCTAAATAATAATAATTAAACGGTGTTTTCATTTTTTCAGACAAATATTCATGGTATTTTTAATTTTGGAGAAGACTTTTAAAATGAATGATTTATTTTACCAAACAGAAGGAGAAAATATAGTAACTGTTATAATTAAACAATGTTTGCTTTTATCTCGTAAGTGTGGATCAAACCCTTACTCGATTTTCAAATGTTAAAAAAAGTTTTGCATTTCTTATCGTTTTTCCATTCGTTTTCTTTCAGGGAAATATCATGTCAGTTATAGACGATTTATACCTTTTTCCAGGGAAGAGAGGAAGACCTGACCAGTCTTATCCGCTTGAAAACTTAAGTCATTCGATTCATTCTATTACAAAGAAACTGTTTTTACCATAAGTTATTGTTCAAGCAATCTGATTCGCTCAGATATAATCACTATACTATGATTCAAATTACTTTTGCTCGTTTTGTCGGCCGCAGCTACCGTTTAGCGTCCTTGCAAAGGCATCTCGTCGTGTCTGTAGGATCCGACATCTTGGTGATTTTTCGAAGCGCTTAATGCGTTCTTTTAGTTTTAAGTTTTTTATTTCTATTACTGTTTCTTTAAAAGATTTTTTACTTTTAAAGTATTACTATTATCTAAATGTAAGTCATGACAATCGAAATCTAACGGCTTGGTAGGTAGCTCGGAGCTAAGTAACTCTGGTCATCCGCACACGATGTATGACATCATAGTGGGGAGTGCAGCAGAAGGGACCCGGACACCGCTATTGGTCAGAAGTCTTGTTGAGGAAAGAAAAGCCCGCAAAGAAGCTAATAAAAGTTTCAATTTCTTTCACAGCAATGTACTAAGAGCGCGAAGAGAGGAAGAGCATTGATACTGACTGGATTCCTACATGGAAATGAGACTATTATTTTGTTACCAAATATGCCCAAAAATTAAACAATAATGCAATTTTCTTTAGGAGTTTAAATATAATGTTAACTTCAAATTGAAAAATTATTGACATATATTCATTAAAAATAAATAAATTTCTTAGAAAAAATAAAGGCAATGTTTATATATTATATGCTTGATTAATTGTGCTTGATAATTAATTGCCAGCCTATTTTTCTCCTTATAATGATATTTTAATCATTCTCTAAAGTTACAAAGTAAAATTTTAATTTCAAAATATCTTTCTTTCTTCTTTTTTTTTTTTTTTTTTGCTGAACATGAAATAATTTGTAATGCTTATTTTCATTTTACGTACCATTTTCTTATATAAATATTTTTGAATTTGAAAAATATTTATATGTAAAACATATTAGTCAAAACCATAATTAACCAGTTTTTAATGGAAATAAGCTGCATACTATCTTGAAAAATATCAAAGGTGATAACCTTTGGCTTTAACATTTATATACATTTATAACTACTTTTTTAAAGAAAATTCTATTCAAATTGTTTCCCTTAAACCTTTAATAATGTAATACAGGTGTAAGTGTATACCTAATTGGAAATTTCTGAAACATTTTTTTTTTTTTTTTTTGTACATAAGAACTTTTTTTGCAATACTTTTTTTTAGAAACATTTATTATTCCATTATAAAAAGAATATTAAATCGTTTTCTTTATATGTAGTGCCTACTAGATTGTGAACATTCCATTGTTTACTGTACCGGGATAACAAAACAAATTTATTCACGTTAATGCATTGCTTTTGCACAACTAAATCGTTTTGTAATGGAAAATGAACTTTTATTTGTGGATAAAAACACCTATAATCAAGGAGAGCGAACAACTTATTGACATTTTTAAAAAGACATTTGACGGTAAAATCTATATTAAAACAAGAACAGCTCCTAAAATTTAGATTGCAAAATACATAGGATTTTCCATAGTTAGAAATGAATAAAGCATTCATAACAAATTATCAGAATCCATGAGTCTCGAAAAGTAAAAGCCATTTTAGATCTCTCATGGTCAGATTCAACACTGGCCACACCTCCCCCCCGCCCCCAAAAGAGCGAAGTATTTCGTTTCACAGTCGTAAAGACGTGGCGAAAGTGGCCTCTTCCCCTTGCAGAGAAAGGGGGAGGATTCTATTGAAGGAAGTGCGCTACACACGCAGAGAAATTTTTTTCTCTGCCTTTTTCAGGAAATCAACCAAAGCGGAGAGCAGAGTGCACACGATCTTCTCTTTTCAAACAATCAAAATCTCACCAGCAATGACATCCAATAATTCACAAAATAGCTATAAATTTATGTTTCCGAGATATCTTTCCGATTTTTTCGAGAATTTCGCAATTGTCCATAATTCTATGGAGATCTTCGTATAATAAGGACCATTATATAAATTTATCATCTTCCATGCTCTCAATAATTGACACATTTGTTGAGTAATTCAGGGTACCACTGAGAATTGTACCTCTCGTGGAAATGGAGTTGCCAACCCCTGTTCTATTGTATAAAAGTAAAAAATTTATCATACTGTTTGTTCATTAAAACGTGAAATTTAATTTTTCATTGGTTTAAATCCACCTATTCTTCCTTCGCTTTAAAAATCATTTGTTGTTCAGGAAAAATTAAAAACAGTTTCGTTCTGTACATCATTTATCTAAGAATTGATCGACAAACTGTGTTCCACGAGTCCCAATAAAAATGGGAAGAAAAATTACAAATATGTATGCAAATGGTTTATGTTCTCATGAAATTCGGTTAGCCACAATTATCTAAGGAATCTTTTAACTTTTAGTAGCCAATATAATGAAATTAATTTTTAACAAAACTTTATTTTTATGCAGTAGATTGTGAATATAATTTTATTTGCTATCCCGAGTTCCACAGTAATTTTATACTAGTTAGAGTACAATATTTTGAAACCTTTTATATTTGTGGGGAAAAAACACCTATAATGAAGAAGATAAAAAAATTTATCGACATATGAACAGATTCGATGCTAAGAATTTAAATTTAAGCTAGAAGACCTATATCTTAGGTTACCAATTCATACCATATACGCAGAATTTCTCACACAGCCTCTTGAACATTTCATGCCACCATTCACAAAAATGTATTTAGAAGTGAAATAATTTTTTTAACGCGATAGGCAACAAAACGAAAATACAAAAACGAAGATTTAACACGGAATATGAAATGCTACTGCAGATAATTCAAAAAGCTTATACGTCGATAGTTTGTGTAAAAAATTGTGAACACATATCTCAGTTACTAAGTATAATGCATGCGTAAGGTGACATTGGGTCACAAATTTATATTATCAATGAGTAAATAACATTAAAATTACATCATAAAATTTTTAATAAAAAAATATTTTTAAATTGTCTTTACATATAATATCAAAAATATGTTTATCTATATACTTTAAATATTATTTTAAGATATATTCCCTTCCAGCGAGGAAGGGGATTCCTCGAAAAACATGTTACAAGTTCTAGGGATTCCAAGAGTTGAAAAAGTTTGACGATTGACCAATGTCCAGAAATGAAAAGTCTTTCATGGTCAAGATTCACTCTGCTGCTTTAACCCCCTCCCCGAAAAAGAAAAAGAGCTAACATTTATTTTACCAGTTTTTTACGACTGTCACCCCTCTCTTCGCCCCCGCGTGTACCCCTATCGCTGAAGGGGAGAATTTCATTGAAAAGGTTACCCGAGAGAGAAATTTATTGCCCATCTTGGGAGTCTTGAGAGAAATATTTTGTGCCAAAAATTTCGCAATAGCCAACGCCATCTAGATGTCATGTAAGGTGTTAAACTAATGGCCCGCCATCACCCTAAGAAATACCTATGCTATAAGAATAATGTCATTTTTCTACTTAGTGGACCGATGTTTCTTTTTTGTTTTATTTCTTTTCTTTGTTTTTGGTTGAGCAAGGGGTGAGAGGGACGCATGACCTTTGACACAGTTTCGATTAGATGAGGACTGTAAAGTCATTAGGATCAAAATAGGCCTAAATAGCAGTAGGGTGAAACGAAAACAAACGAAGGCGCAAGCAAGGGGATGAGGGACGCATGATCTTTGACACTGTCTATGGGGAGAGGACTGTAAAATCATTAGGATCAAAATAGGCCTAAATAGCAGTAGGGTGAAACGAAAACAAACGAAGGCGCAAGCAAGGGATGAGAGGGACGCATGATCTTTGACACTGTCTATGGGGCGAGGACTGTAAAATCATTAGGATCAAAATAGCCTAAATAGCAGTAGGGTGAAACGAAAACAAACGAAGGCGCAAGCAAGGGATGAGAGGGACGCATGATCTTTGACACTGTCTATGGAAAGAGGACTGTAAAATCATTAGGATCAAAATAGGCCTAAATAGCAGTAGGGTGAAACGAAAACAAACGAAGGCGCAAGCAAGGGATGAGAGGGACGCATGATCTTTGACACTGTCTATGGGGCGAGGACTGTAAAATCATTAGGATCAAAATAGGCCTAAATAGCAGTAGGTGAAACGAAAACAAACGAAGGCGCAAGCAAGGATGAGAGGGACGCATGATCTTTGACACTGTCTATGGGGCGAGGACTGTAAAATCATTAGGATCAAAATAGGCCTAAATAGCAGTAGAGTGAAACGAAAACAAACGAAGGCGCAAGCAAGGGATGAGAGGGACGCATGATCTTTGACACTGTCTATGGGGCGAGGACTGTAAAATCATTAGGATCAAAATAGGCTTAAATAGCAGTAGGGTGAAACGAAAACAAACGAAGGCGCAAGCAAGCGATGGGAAGGGACGCATGATCTTTGACACTGTCTATGGGGCGAGGACTGTAAAATCATTAGGATCAAAATAGGCCTAAATAGCAGTAGGGTGAAACGAAAACAAACGAAGACGCAAGCAAGGGAAGAGAGGGATGCATGATCTTTGACACTGTCTATGGAAAGAGGACTGTAAAATCATTAGGATCAAAATAGGCCTAAATAGCAGTAGGGTGAAAAAACAAACGAAGGCGCAACAAAGGGATGAAACGATGATCTTTGGAGGACTGTAAAATCATTAGGATCAAGAAAACAGGGACGCATGAACACTGTCTATGGGGCGAGGATCAAAATATTAGGATCAAAAATAAATAGCAAGGATTTGAAACGAAAACGAAGGGACAAGCGGATGAGGAGGGACGCATGATCTTTGACACTGTCTATGGGGCGAGGACTGTAAAATCATTAGGATCAAAATAGGCCTAAATAGCAGTAGGGTGAAACGAAAACAAACGAAGGCGCAAGCAAAGGGATGGGAGGGACGCATGATCTTTGACACTGTCTATGAAAGGGGACTGTAAAATCATTAGGATCAAAATAGGCCTAAATAGCAGTAGGGTGAAACGAAAAACAAACGAAGGCAAACAACAAGGGATGAGAGGGACATGATCTTTGACACTGTCTATGGGGCGAGGACTGTAAAATCATTAGGATCAAAATAGACCTAAATAGCAGTAGGGTGAAACGAAAAAACAAACGAAGGCGCAAGCAGGGATGAGAAGGGACGCATGATCTTTGACACTGTCTATGGGGCGAGGACTGTAAAATCATTAGGATCAAAATAGGCCTAAAACAGAGATTGAAACGAAAACAAACGAAGGCGCAAGCAAGGGATGAGAGGGACATGATCTTTGACACTGTCTATGGAAAGAGGACTGTAAAATCATTAGGATCAAAATAGGCCTAAATAGCAGTAGGGTGAAACGAAAAAACAAACGAAAGGCGCGCAAACAAGGGATGAGAGGGACGCATGATCTTTGACACTGTCTATGGGCGAGGACTGTAAAATCATTAGGATCAAAATAGGCCTAAATAGCTAGTAGGGTGAAACGAAAAAAACGAAGGCGCAAGCAAGGGATGAGAGGGACGCATGATCTTTGACACTGTCTATGGAAAGAGGACTGTAAAATCATTAGGATCAAAATAGGCCTAAATAGCAGTAGGGTGAAAAACGAAAACAAACGAAGGCGCAAAGCAAGTGGATGAGAGGGACGCATGATCTTTGACACTGTCTATGGGGCGAGGACTGTAAAATCATTAGGATCAAAATAGGCCTAAATAGCAGTAGAGGTGAAACGAAAAACAAAACGAAGGCGCAAGCAAGGATGAGAGGGACGCATGATCTTTGACACTGTCTATGGAAAGAGGACTGTAAAATCATTAGGATCAAAATAGGCCTAAATAGCAGTAGGGTGAAACGAAAACAAACGAAGGCGCAAACAAGGGATGAGGAAGGGACATGATCTTTGACACTGTCTATGGGGGCGAGGACTGTAAAATCATTAGGATCAAATAGGCCTAAATAGCAGTAGGGTGAAACGAAAACAAACGAAGGCGCAAGCAAGGGATGAGAGGGACGCATGATCTTTGACACTGTCTATGGGGCGAGGACTGTAAAATCATTAGGATCAAAATAGGCCTAAATAGCAGTAGGGTGAAACGAAAACAAACGAAGGCGCAAACGGATGGGGAGGGATCAAAATGATCTTTGACACTGTCTATGGAAAGAGGACTGTAAAATCATTAGGATCAAAATAGGCCTAAATAGCAGTAGGGTGAAACGAAACAAACGAAGGCGCAAGCAAGACTTAAATAGGGATGAGAGGGACGCATGATCTTTGACACTGTCTATGGAAAGAGGACTGTAAAATCATTAGGATCAAAATAGGCCTAAATAGCAGTAGGGTGAAACGAAAACAAACGAAGGCGCAAGCAAGGGATGAGAGGGACGCATGATCTTTGACACTGTCTATGGAAAAGAGGACTGTAAAATCATTAGGATCAAAATAGCCTAAATAGCAGTAGGGTGAAACGAAAAACAAACGAAGGCGCAAGCAAGGGATGAGAGGGACGCATGATCTTTGACACTGTCTATGGGGCGAGGACTGTAAAATCATTAGGATCAAAATAGGCTTAAATAGCAGTAGGGTGAAACGAAAACAAACGAAGGCGCAAACAAGGGATGATCTTTGACACTGAGGGACGCATGATCTTTGACACTGTCTATGGAAGAGGACTGTAAAATCATTAGGATCAAAATAGGCCTAAATAGCAGTAGGTGAAACAAAAAAAACGAAGGCGCAACAAGGGATGAGAGGGACGCATGATCTTTGACACTGTCTATGGAAAGAGGACTGTAAAAATCATTAGGATCAAAATAGGCCTAAATAGCAGTAGGTGAAACGAAAACAAACGAAAGGCGACGAGAGGAGGGACATGATCTTTGACACTGTCTATGGGGCGAGGACTGCAAAATCATTAGGATCAAAATAGGCCTAAATAGCAGTAGATTGAAACGAAAACAAACGAAGGCACAAGCAAGGATGAGAGGACGCATGATCTTTGACACTGTCTATGGGCGAGGACTGTAAAATCATTAGGATCAAAATAGGCCTAAATAGCAGTAGAAACAAATTGAAACGAAAACAAACGAAGGCGCATTAGGATCAAAAACAAAACAAAGGGACGGAGAGGGACGCATGATCTTTGACACTGTCTATGGGGCGAGGACTGTAAAATCATTAGGATCAAAATAGGACTAAATAGCAGTAGGTGAAACGAAAACGAAAACGAAGGCGCAAGCAAGGGATGAGAGGACGCATGATCTTTGACACTGTCTATGGAAGAGGACTGTAAAATCATTAGGATCAAAATAGGCCTAAATAGCAGTAGGGTGAAACGAAAACAAACGAAGGCGCAAAAGGGATGAGAGGGACGCATGATCTTTGACACTGTCTATGAAAGAGGACTGTAAAATCATTAGGATCAAAATAGGCCTAAATAGCAGTAGGGTGAAACGAAAAACAAACGAAGGCGCAAGCAAGGGATGAAGGGACATGATCTTTGACACTGTCTATGGGGCGAGGACTGTAAAATCATTAGGATCAAAATAGGCCTAAATAGCGTGAAACGGCAAGGGATGAGAGGGACGCATGATCTTTGACACTGTCTATGGAAAGAGGACTGTAAAATCATTAGGATCAAAATAGGCTAAATAGCAGTAGGGGTGAAACGAAAACAAACGAAGGCGCAAGCAAGGATGAGAGGGACGCATGATCTTTGACACTGTCTATGGAAAGAGGACTGTAAAATCATTAGGATCAAAAATAGGCCTAAATAGCAGTAGGGTGAAACGAAAACAAACGAAGGCGCAAGCAAAGGGATGAGAGGGACGCATGATCTTTGACACTGTCTATGGAAAGAGGACTGTAAAATCATTAGGATCAAAAATAGGCCTAAATAGCAGTAGGTGAAACGAAAACAAACGAAGGCGCAAGCAAGGGATGAGGGACGCATGATCTTTGACACTGTCTATGGGCGAGGACTGTAAAATCATTAGGATCAAAATAGACCTAAATAGCAGTAGGGGTGAAACGAAAACAAAACGAAGGCGCAAGCAAGGGATGAGAGGGACGCATGATCTTTGACACTGTCTATGGAAGAGGACACATAAAATCATTAGGATCAAAAAGGCCTAAATAGGCAGTAGGGTGAAACGAAAAACAAACGAAGGCGCAAACAAGAGATGAGAGGGACGCATGATCTTTGACACTGTCTATGAAAAGAGGACTGCAAAATCATTAGGATCAAAATAGCCTACAATAGCAGTAGGGGTGAAACGAAAACAAACGAAGGCAAAAGCAAGGATGAGAGGGACGCATGATCTTTGACACTGTCTATGGAAAGAGGACTGTAAAATCATTAGGATCAAAATAGGCCTAAAAATAGCAGTAGGGTGAAACAAAAACAAACGAAGGCGCAAGCAAGGGATGAGAGGACATGATCTTTGACACTGTCTATGGAAAGAGGACTGTAAAATCATTAGGATCAAAATAGGCCTAAATAGCAGTAGGGTGAAACGAAAACAAACGAAGGCGCAAGCAAGGGATGAGAGGGACGCATGATCTTTGACACTGTCTATGGAAAGAGGACTGTAAAAAGAGGATCAAAATAGGCCTAAATAGCAGTAGGGTCAAACGAAAACAAACGAAGGCGCTAGCAAGGATGAGAGGGGACATGATCTTTTTGACACTGTCTATGGGGCGAGGACTGTAAAATCATTAGGATCAAAATAGCCTAAATAGCAGTAGTGTGAAAAAAAAAACGAAGGCGCAAAGGGACATGGGATGAGAGGGACGCATGATCTTTGACACTGTCTATGGAAAGAGGACTGTAAAATCATTAGGATCAAAATAGGCCTAAATAGCAGTAGGGTGAAACGAAACAAACGAAGGCGCAAACAAGGGATGAGAGGGACGCATGATCTTTGACACTGTCTATGGGGCGAGGACTGTAAAATCATTAGGATCAAAATAGGCCTAAATAGCAGTAGGTGAAACGAAAACAAACGAAGGCGCAAGGGATGAGAGGGACGCATGATCTTTGACACTGTCTATGGAAAGAGGACTGTAAAATCATTAGGATCAAAATAGACCCTAAATAGCAGTAGGGTGAAACGAAAAAAACGAAGGCGCAAACAAGGGATGAGGACGCATGATCTTTGACACTGTCTATGGGGCGAGGACTGTAAAATCATTAGGATCAAAATAGGCCTAAATAGCAGTAGGGTGAAACGAAAAAAACGAAGGCGCAAAGCAAGGGATGAGAGGGACGCATGATCTTTGACACTGTCTATGGAAAGAGGACTGTAAAATCATTAGGATCAAAATAGGCCTAAATAGCAGTAGGGGTGAAACGAAAACAAACGAAGGCGCAAGCAAGGGATGGATGAGGGACGCATGATCTTTGACACTGTCTATGGGGCGAGGACTGTAAAATCATTAGGATCAAAATAGGCCTAAATAGCAGTAGGGTGAAACGAAAACAAACGAAGGCGCAAGCAAGGGATGAGAGGGACGCATGATCTTTGACACTGTCTATGGAAAGAGGACTGTAAAAATCATTAGGATCAAAATAGGCCTAAATAGCAGTAGGGTGAAACGAAAACAAACGAAGGCGCAAGCAAGGGATGGGGAAGGGAGGGACGTCTATGGGGTGAGGATGCAAATCTTAGGACAAAATGACACTGTCTATGGAAAGAGGACTGTAAAATCATTAGGATCAAAAATAGGCCTAAATAGCAGTAGGGTGAAACGAAAAAAACGAAGGCGCAAGCAAAAACAAACTTTGACACTGTCTATGGAAAAGGACTGTAAAATCAAGGATCAAAATAAAGGATGAGAGGGTGGAAAAAACAAACGAAGGCGCAAGCAAGGATGAGAGGGACGCATGATCTTTGACACTGTCTATGGGGCGAGGACTGTAAAATCATTAGGATCAAAATAGGCCTAAATAGCAGTAGGGTGAAACGAAAACAAACGAAGGCGCAAGCAAGGGATGAGAGGGACATGATC
Source organism: Trichonephila clavipes (assembly GCA_019973935.1). Lineage (NCBI taxonomy): Eukaryota > Metazoa > Arthropoda > Arachnida > Araneae > Nephilidae > Trichonephila > Trichonephila clavipes. The sequence continues at coordinate 11,379 of BMAU01013347.1, forward strand.
TTTGACACTGTCTATGGAAAGAGGACTGTAAAATCATTAGGATCAAAATAGGCCTAAATAGCAGTAGGGTGAAACGAAAAAAAACGAAGGCGCAAGCATGAGATAAGAGGGACGCATGGTCTTTGACACTGTCTATGGAAAGAGGACTGTAAAAATCATTAGGATCAAAATAGGCCTAAATAGCAGTAGGTGAAACGAAAACAAACGAAGGCGCAAGCAAGGGATGAGAGGGACGCATGATCTTTGACACTGTCTATGGGGCGAGGACTGTAAAATCATTAGGATCAAAATAGGCCTAAATAGCAGTAGGGTGAAACGAAAAAAAACGAAGGCGCAAGCAAGGGATGAGAGGGACGCATGATCTTTGACACTGTCTATGGAAAGAGGACTGTAAAATCATTAGGATCAAAATAGGCCTAAATAGCAGCAGGGTGAAACGAAAAACGAAGGCGCAAGCAAGGGATAAGAGTGGACGCATGGTCTTTGACACTGTCTATGGAAAGAGGACTGTAAAATCATTAGGATCAAAATAGGCCTAAATAGCAGTAGGGTGAAACGAAAACAAACGAAGGCGCAAGCAAGGGATGAGAGGGACACGTGATCTTTGACACTGTCTATGGGGCGAGGACTGTAAAATCATTAGGATCAAAATAGGCCTAAATAGCAGTAGGGTGAAACGAAAACAAACGAAGGCGCAAGCAAGGATGAGAGGGACGCATGATCTTTGACACTGTCTATGGAAAGAGGACTGTAAAATCATTAGGATCAAAATAGGCCTAAATAGCAGTAGGTGAAACGAAAAAACGAAGGCGCAAGCAAGGGATGAGAGGGACATGGTCTTTGACACTGTCTATGAAAGAGGACTGTAAAATCATTAGGATCAAAATAGGCCTAAATAGCAGTAGGTGAAACGCATGAAAACAAACGTAAAATCAAGGATCGCTAAATAGCAAGGGATGAGAGGGATGATCTTTGACACTGTCTATGGGGCGAGGACTGTAAAATCATTAGGATCAAAATAGGCTAAATAGCAGTAGGGTGAAACGAAAAAAACGAAGGCGCAAGCAAGGGATGAGAGGGACGCATGATCTTTGACACTGTCTATGGAAAGAGGACTGTAAAATCATTAGGATCAAAATAGGCCTAAATAGCAGTAGGGTGAAACGAAACAAACGAAGGCGCAAGCAAGGGATGACATGCATGATCTTTGACACTATGAAAAAGAGGATCAAAATAGGACTGTAACGAAAGAAGGCACAAACAAAATAGAAGGTTTAGATCAAAATAGGCCTAAATAGCAGTAGGGTGAAACGAAAAACAAACGAAGGCGCAAGCAAAGGGATGAGAGGGACGCATGATCTTTGACACTGTCTATGGGGCGAGGACTGTAAAATCATTAGGATCAAAATAGGCTTAAATAGCAGTAGGGTGAAACGAAAACAAACGAAGGCGCAAGCAAGGGATGAGAGGGACGCATGATCTTTGACACTGTCTATGGGGCGAGGACTGTAAAATCATTAGGATCAAAATAGGCCTAAATAGCAGTAGGGTGAAACGAAAAACGAAGGCGCAAGCAAGGGGATGAGAGGGACGCATGATCTTTGACACTGTCTATGGAAAGAGGACTGTAAAATCATTAGGATCAAAATAGGCCTAAATAGCAGTAGAGATTGAAACGAAACAAACGAAGGCGCAAGCAAGGATGAGAGGGACGTTTGCATGATCTTTGACACTGTCTATGGAAAGAGGACTGTAAAATCATTAGGATCAAAATAGGCCTAAATAGCAGTAGTAGGGTGAAACACACTGAAAAAAAAAACATTGAGATCAAAAGGCGCAAGCGAAGAAAACAAAAGTGGATGAGAGGGACGCATGATCTTTGACACTGTCTATGGGGCGAGGACTGTAAAATCATTAGGATCAAAATAGGCCTAAATAGCAGTAGGGTGAAACGAAAACAAACGAAGGCGCAAGCAAGGGATGAGAGGGACATGATCTTTGACACTGTCTATGGAAAGAGGACTGTAAAATCATTAGGATCAAAATAGGCCTAAATAGCAGTAGGGTGAAACGAAAACAAACGAAGGCGCAAGCAAGGGATGAGACGGACGCATGATCTTTTGACACTGTCTATGGGGCGAGGACTGTAAAATCATTAGGATCAAAATAGGCCTAAATAGCAGTAGGGTGAAACGAAAACAAACGAAGGCGCAAGCAAGGGATGAGAGGGACGCGTGATCTTTAACACTGTCTATGGGGCGAGGACTGTAAAATCATTAGGATCAAAATAGGCCTAAATAGCAGTAGGGTGAAACGAAAACAAAACGAAGGCGCAAGCAAGGGGATGAGGGACGCATGATCTTTGACACTGTAAAATCATTAGGATCAAAATAGGCTTAAATAGCAGTAGGGTGAAACGAAAACAAACGAAGGCGCAAGCAAGGGATGAGAGGGACACGTGATCTTTGACACTGTCTATGGGGGCGAGGACTGTAAAATCATTAGGATCAAAAATAGGCCTAAATAGCAGTAGGGTGAAACGAAAACAAACGAAGGCGCAAGCAAGGGATGAGAGGGACGCATGATCTTTGACACTGTCTATGGGGCGAGGACTGTAAAATCATTAGGATCAAAATAGGCTTAAATAGCAGTAGGGTGAAACGAAAACGAAGCGCAAGCAAGGGATGAGGAGGGACGCATGATCTTTGACACTGTCTATGGGGCGAGGACTGTAAAATCATTAGGATCAAAATAGGCCTAAATAGCAGTAGGGGTGAAACGAAAAACAAACGAAGGCGCAAGCAAGGGATGAGAGGGACGCATGATCTTTTTGACACTGTCTATGGAAAGAGGACTGTAAAATCATTAGGATCAAAATAGGCCTAAATAGCAGTAGGGTGAAACGAAAACAAACGAAGGCGCAAGCAGCAAGGGATGAGAGGGACGCATGATCTTTGACACTGTCTATGGGGCGAGGACTGTAAAATCATTAGGATCAAAATAGGCCTAAATAGCAGTAGGGTGAAACGAAAAAACGAAGGCGCAAGCAATGGATGAGAGGGACGCGTGATCTTTAACACTGTCTATGGGGCGAGGACTGTAAAATCATTAGGATCAAAATAGGCTTAAATAGCAGTAGGGTGAAACGAAAAAAAACGAAGGCGCAAGCAAGGGATGAGAGGGACGCATGATCTTTGACACTGTCTATGGAAAGAGGACTGTAAAATCATTAGGATCAAAATAGGCTTAAATAGCAGTAGGGTGAAACGAAAACAAACGAAGGCGCAAGCAAGGGATGAGGGACGCATGATCTTTGACACTGTCTATGGGGCGAGGACTGTAAAATCATTAGGATCAAAATAGGCCTAAATAGCAGTAGGGTGAAACGAAACAAACGAAGGCGCAAGCAAGGGATGAGAGGGACGCATGATCTTTGACACTGTCTATGGAAAGAGGACTGTAAAATCATTAGGATCAAAATAGGCCTAAATAGCAGTAGGGTGAAACGAAAAACAAACGAAGGCGCAAGCAAGGGATGAGAGGGACGCATGATCTTTGACACTGTCTATGGGGCGAGGACTGTAAAATCATTAGGATCAAAATAGGCCTAAATAGCAGTAGGGTGAAACAAGAAAAAAACGAAGGCGCAAGCAAGGGATGAGAGGGACGCGTGATCTTTAACACTGTCTATGGGGCGAGGACTGTAAAATCCTTAGGATCAAAATAGGCTTAAATAGCAGTAGAGGTGAAACGAAAACAAACGAAGGCGCAAAGCAAGGGATGAGAGGGACGCATGATCTTTAACACTGTCTATGGGGCGAGGACTGTAAAATCATTAGGATCAAAATAGGCCTAAATAGCAGTAGGGTGAAACGAAAACAAACGAAGGCGCAAGCAAGGGATGAGAGGGACATGATCTTTAACACTGTCTATGGGGCGAGGACTGTAAAATCATTAGGATCAAAATAGGCTTAAATAGCAGTAGGGTGAAACGAAAAACGAAGGCGCAAGCAGTGGGATGAGAGGGACGCGTGATCTTTAACACTGTCTATGGGGCGAGGACTGTAAAATCATTAGGATCAAAATAGGCCTAAATAGCACTGTAGGGTGAAACGAAAACAAACGAAGGCGCAAGCAAGGGATGAGAGGACGCATGATCTTTTACACTGTCTATGGAAAGAGGACTGTAAAATCATTAGGATCAAAATAGGCCTAAATAGCAGTAGGGGTGAAACGAAAACAAACGAAGGCGTCAAGCAAAATAGGCCCTAAAAAGGATGAGAGGGACGCATGATCTTTGACACTGTCTATGGGGCGAGGACTGTAAAATCATTAGGATCAAAATAGGCCTAAATAGCAGTAGGGTGAAACGAAAAAACGAAGGCGCAAGCAAGGGATGAGGGACGCGTGATCTCTTAACACTGTCTATGGGGCGAGGACTGTAAAATCATTAGGATCAAAATAGGCTTAAATAGCAGTAGGGTGAAACGAAAACAAACGAAGGCGCAAGCAAGGGATGAGAGGGACGCATGATCTTTGACACTGTCTATGAAAGCGAGGACTGTAAAATCATTAGGATCAAAATAGGCCTAAATAGCAGTAGGTGAAACGAAAAAACGAAGGCGCAAGCACTGGGATGAGAGGGATGCATGATCTTTAACACTGTCCATGGGGCGAGGACTGTAAAACCCTTAGGATCAAAATAGGCTTAAATAGCAGTAGGGTGAAACGAAAACAAACGAAGGCGCAAGCAAGGGATGAGAGGGAAGCATGATCTTTGACACTGTCTATGGGGCGAGGACTGTAAAATCATTAGGATCAAAATAGGCCTAAATAGCAGTAGGGTGAAACGAAAAAAAAACGAAGGCGCAAGCAAGGGGATGAGGGACGCGTGATCTTTAACACTGTCTATGGGGCGAGGACTGTAAAATCCTTAGGATCAAAATAGGCTTAAATAGCAGTAGGGTGAAACGAAAACAAACGAAGGCGCAAGCAAGGGATGAGGGACGCATGATCTTTGACACCGTCTATGGGGCGAGGACTGTAAAATCATTAGGATCAAAATAGGCCTAAATAGCAGTAGGGTGAAACGAAAAAAAACGAAGGCGCAAGCAAGGGATGAGAGGGATGCGTGATCTTTAACACTGTCTATGGGGCGAGGACTGTAAAATCCCTTAGGGATCAAAATAGGCTTAAATAGCAGTAGGGTGAAACGAAAACAAACGAAGGCGCAAGCAAGGGATGAGAGGGACGCATGATCTTTGACACTGTCTATGGGGCGAGGACTGTAAAATCATTAGGATCAAAATAGGCCTAAATAGCAGTAGGTGAAACGAAAACAAACGAAGGCGCAAGCAAGGGATGAGAGGGACGCATGATCTTTGACACTGTAAAATCATTAGGATCAAAATAGGCTTAAATAGCAGTAGGGTGAAAACGAAAACAAACGAAAGAGGGAGGGATGGATGAGAGGGACACGTGATCTTTGACACTGTCTATGGGGCGAGGACTGTAAAATCATTAGGATCAAAATAGGCCTAAATAGCAGTAGGGTGAAACGAAAACAAACGAAGGCGCAAGCAAGGGATGAGAGGGACGCATGATCTTTGACACTAAAATCATTAGGATCAAAATAGGCTTAAATAGCAGTAGGGTGAAACGAAAACAAACGAAGGCGCAAGCAAGGGATGAGAGGGACGCATGATCTTTGACACTGTCTATGGGGCGAGGACTGTAAAATCATTAGGATCAAAATAGGCCTAAATAGCAGTAGGGTGAAACGAAAACAAACGAAGGCGCAAGCAAGGGGATGAGAGGGACGCATGATCTTTGACACTGTCTATGGAAAGAGGACTGTAAAATCATTAGGATCAAAATAGGCCTAAATAGCAGTAGGGTGAAACGAAAACAAACGAAGGCGCAAGCAAGGGATGAGAGGGATGCATGATCTTTGACACTGTAAAATCATTAGGATCAAAATAGGCCTAAATAGCAGTAGGGTGAAACGAAAAACAAACGAAGGCGCAAGCAATAGATGAGGGACGCATGATCTTTGACACTGTCTATTGAAAGAGGACTGTAAAATCATTAGGATCAAAATAGGCCTAAATAGCAGTAGGGTGAAACGAAGGCGCAAGCAAGGGGATGAGAGGGACGCATGATCTTTGACACTGTCTATGGGGCGAGGACTGTAAAATTTTAGGATCAAAGGACATGAACGGAAATGTCGCAAGTGGCAGCAACCTAATCAAACAAAAAAGTTTGATGTAAAATGGTAGAAATCGTTGAGACAGAAGACTCTCGAAATAAAACTAATCCCTATTGAATAAAAAATAATCCCTATTTGAATCGGATATTGTTCACTATTTCATCGGTTTTAATTTTATTCTCGTGGAACACTAATTTTTTTCTAAAATAAAAGTAGCTTAAGTTACTTCTGATAACATTAAATATATGCCAGTGAAAGTTCTGTCAAAATTGGTCCAGCCGTTTCACAGATTAGCCGGACGAACAGAGAGACAGACAGACAAACATTTTAAAAATTGATTTTTTCACATATAAGTGCCGTATATAATTTCAAATGCATTTAGTAAAAAGCTGTTAATTTCAAATTACAAACAGACACTTCCTTTTTATTTATATGTATGTTATATATATATCTATATATATATATAGGAGAAAAGAGACTCACTGACTGACTAATCACGATATCTCCGGAACTATTAAACCTACAGATATGAAATTTGGTAGGTAGGCTCCCTTTATGGAGCTAAGAACGGATTTTGCAAAGATCGAATCCCAAGGGACGTTACGAGGGTTTAAGGGGCGTTATAGATAATTATTTCCATTATTAATCTATTAGATGTACAGTCTTGAAAAACTAGGTACACAGATTTCTTTCATAAAGTAGAGATTCCTTACATAATGATTTTTACGAAAATCGACCTCCAAGGGGCGTTGAGGGCGCTTAAGAGGCGTTATGCATAATTATTTCTATTTTTAAACTACTAGAAGTACAGTTTTGAAATTTATTTGCGGGATTCCTTTCATAGAGTAGAGATCCGCTACAAAATGGGTCTTGTCAAAAATCGACCCCAAGTGGCGTTGTAGATAATATATATAGAGAAAATATATAGAGAGTTATAGGTAATTAACTCCTTTTTTAAACTATTAGACGTAAAATCTTGAAACTGAGTAAGCAGATTCCATTCATTAAGTAGATATCGGCTACAAGATGGACTTTGTAAAAATCGTTTCCTAAGTGGCGTTGCGGGAACGGGGCTTAAGTGGCGTTATTGATAATTATTTCCATTTTTAAACTATTAGACGTACAGACTTCAAATTTGATAAGCGGATTCCTCTCATAGAGTAGAGATCCGCTAGAAAATGAGTTTTGTAAAAATTGACCCCAAGTGGCGTTGTGGAGAATTAAGAGGCGTTACAAGCAATTATTTCCTTTTTAAACTATTAGACGTAAAATCTTGAAATTGAGAAAGCTGATTCCATTCATTAAGTAGAGATCTGCTATAAGACGGATTTTGTGAAAATCGCTTCCTAAGTGGCGTTGCGGGGGGCTTAAGGGGCCTTATTGATAAATATTTCCATTTTTTTAAACTATTAGACGTTCAGTCTTAAAATTTGTAAGCGAATTCCTTTCATGGTGTAGAGAACCGGTACAAAATAGTTTTGGGAAAATTGATCCCCAAGGGTCACTGAGGGGGATTAAGAGGTGTAATAGATAAATATTTCCGCTTTTCAACTAATAGACCCACCTGCTTGAAAAATAGAAGGTATGTTCCGTTCATGGAATAGAGTTTGTAACGTTTGAAAGAATAACGGTAGCGTATTCTTGGTTAATTTAAATATGGAATTTATTTAAGTCACAACTATTGAATATTATTTACTGAATGATACATTAAAGTTATTAAACTTAATTATAGATTGTTAGAGTCCAATATTTTGTGAGAGGAGGATTCGTTGGCCACCGCTCCCGTAAGTTCAAAGCATCTCTCCCCTTCATCTTCTGGTCGACGGGGTTGGATTCCTCGAGGGTCGAAAAGGGGTTGCGCTGCAGCTGCAAGATGCACGTGGGTGTCAGGTCGTCCAAAGATTTCGACCGCTGTTGGGAGTGGCTGCGTTACAAGTTCTTATACCAAAGAGTTTTGCGAAACGGAACCTTTAAAGTTGGGGGTGTGAGGGATTAAAACATGTTATAGAAAATTCTTATTTTTGCATTTAACCCATTTACGAAATTTGTTCAGCACGTTTCTTTAGTTGAAAAGAGTTCCCCTAAAAATGTATTTTACGAAAATCAACTCCAGGGGGAAGCGGGGAGAGTTATTAGGGCGTATTGATAGACAAAATTCACGTTTTCGAACTGCTAAGACTATAATAATAAAACTTGGTTTCCATGCTTCTTTTGTTGAATTGGAATCTGCTAAGAATGCTCTCAACGATGTACTGATGATAAAATTCGATTTTGCTCTGTTAGATTTAGACTTGAAATTTAGCACGCATGTTTATTTTATGGAGTAGAGATCCACTGAAAGTTGCTTTGGAGGAAATCCACTTGATTATTAGGTTAAGTGAGCGCAAAAATCTTTCTACTTCTATTTTAGATATAAATAGAAATTAGATATTATAATGTGTGTCCTTTTTATATCAAGAGGCGAGAGTTACAGCTATAAATATATTTTTCAATACAATCGAATTCTTAATGCTAGATATCATTAATTCATATATATGTAAAACAGAATACATTTATACAACATCGGGAAATACCCAGTGAAGCGGATGGGTAACGGCTAGTATATATATATAGGGAGAGAGTGAACTAATAGTAGGAATTGAAAAAAGAGCATGATTTGTCTGCATTGTTGTAACAATGCACACTCGGTTTGGTTAGTTAGGCTGAAAAATCGGTTTTCGACGCAAACTTTTGTCATTGTTTTAACAGTTACATTGTTACAACAATGGAGACGAATCTAAGTTGGTGTCGAAAACCAGTAATTAATTTAATTTAATTTAATTAATGAATTAATATTTGAAAAAACTGTATTAACATCAAGTGTCATCCACTACAAGTTAAAAAAATTTATTTTAACTTGATTGGATGATTAAAAAAGTGTTTTATTAACGATTGAAAATTTGAACAAGATAAATATATATATATATATATATATATATATATATATATATATATATATATATATATATACATAGAGTCAGGGATTGGAGCAAAATAGTAGGAATTGAAAAGAATGGTTTTAGTTATCAGAGAGAGTTATGTTATGAAAAATTCTTCAGCAAACAAAACATTACAAAACATTTCTTTCTTTGATTTTATAAAGAGTGTTTTTTTTTGCAGGTATAGAAGTTTAAGTTCGCATTACTTTCCAAGATGGCGACCGATTTAACAGCTGTCAAAGGATTTATTCTCAGTTTGGTTGCAATTCATCAAACGATCATCAAGCAAGGCGTAGATTCATCGAATGGGCCTAAAACGATTGCCGTTGTTCCCGATTTTTCACAAGCGAATTTTGTTTAGCGATGAAGCGCACTTCTGGCTGAATGGCTACGTCAACAAACAAAACTGCCGCATTTGAGTGAAGCTAATCCACAAATGTATGTCGAAACACCGTTACATCCAGAAAAACTGACTGTTTGGTGCGCTTTATGGGCTGGTGGAATCCTTCTTCAAACGATGAAGCACAACGTTACAGTCAATGGTGATCGGTATAGAGCCATGATTACTAACTTTTTCATTCTGACTTGAACAATCATGATGTCCAGGAGCTGTGGTTCCGAAAAAGACGGCGCAACATGTCACACACCCTGAGCCGGCCAATCGATTTCGTGAAAGACACGTTTGCTGACCGCCCACTTCACGTTTTGGACCTGTGAATTGGCTCAAGATCTTGTAGATTAACACCGCTAGACTATTTCTGTGGGGCTGGTATAAAGTCATTGGTCTATGCTGGATAAACTACAAACGCTTGACCATTTGGAAGACAACATTCGCCGTATTATTGCTATATACGGCCACAAATGTTGGAGAAGTCATCGAAAAGTGGACTTCCAGATTGGACTACATCGACAACCATAGTATCATATGCCAGAAATCATATTTAAAATGTAATGCCTCAAGATTATCTTTCGAATAAAATTCATGTCAATCGAATAATACATCGTTGTTTTTATTTATTGCAATTTAAAGTTCTATACCTCTAAAAAAACACCCTTTATATTTTGATAAATGTTAATAATTGGTGAAAGCAGATGTGGTGTAACAAACAAAATTGAAAAGGAATTAACTGATGAGAGGACCAACTTTTTCTGGCTAAAACAATAATCCCTCTTAATAACTAACATAGCACATATGTATAAATTCTTTTTGAAAGTTGAAGATTTAAGTTAAGACTTTACTCCTACTATATAAGTACTTTTTTCGAATTTTT
>BMAU01013353.1:0-28903 GCA_019973935.1 Trichonephila clavipes
AATGCCAGGCCATTGACCATCAGGTCATTAGGCAACGGGCTCTCCAATACCTTTTTTACAATGCAGTTAAGATCATTCAGTGCAGAGCACTCGTCCAAATGAGCGGCAGTCATGTCTTGTCCAGTGTCACACAAAACGCAGATAGGTGAAGTCACTAAATTAAAACGAAACAGATGAGCACAAAGGCAGTCATGTCCGGTTAAAAGTCTAAATTTAGCCACAGCAGCAGCACGAGGAGAACTTGGAATACCGTGGGATTTCTTACATAGTGTACTCCAAGGCTTATCACGAGCAACACGAGAAGCTGTAAGGCGAAATGATTCCCTAAAAATCCTTTTAATTTCCAGTTTGGCAGAATGAAGTGTCAGGTCTCTTCGAAAGTTCTGAAGGATACCCGTTCCCTTTTTTGCCAAAAAGTCTGCCCTCTCATTTCCCCAAAGACCACAGTGGGATGGTACCCATTGAAAGACGATCTTTCCTTTTATCTTTCCCAGGAGTTCTCTACAGTTCTGCACACGTAAACAATTATTCTCATTATAGTTGGACAAAGCCTGAAGGGCAGAAGTAGAATCTGAAAGAATTACAGCTGTTTCAATGGGGGGAAGACGAACAGCAAGTTGCTGAAGGGCTATATGTATCGCTTCAACCTCACCATCAAAGTGAGTTGTCAAAGGGCCGGCATGTAAATAGAAGGAGAAGAGGTGACTAAAAACACCAATGCCAGCACCTTGGGCAAAGTCCAAGAGTGAGCCATCTGTGTAAATGTGAAGCCACTCCTCCGGTGGGAAGCGGGTATTGATAGTTTCCAAAGCTATAGCGTGAAGAGCAGTTGGACTTAGATCACGTTTTCTCACATTCAGAACAAGGTCCAATCTGATGTCGAGTATTGCGTAGTCGAGTGGGTTAGCAAAAGACAGTAATTCAAAGGGCACATCATTAATGACTTTATTTTGAATGTTCTCACGAACACATTGAATAAAGCCCTTTTGAGTCTTAAGATTACGTCCTCCATCGGAATCATAGTCCCGCCAGAATGAATTATTTGGGAGTCTAATAAGTCTATTGAAGAGAATAGCAGCATTCTTCTCAATTATATTAGTGAATGGCTGAAGGTCGCAAAGTAACTGCATGGCAAGTACTGGAGTAGTTTTAACTCCGCCAGTGATCATGCGAAGGGCTTGGTTATGGAAAGTGTCAAGAAGTTTTCTAACGTTCTCTGAAGCAGAGATTAGCACCTCATTGCAATAATTTAGAACTGGTTGAATATATGTCTTGTAAGTTGTATTTAAGGTATCCCTATTGCATCCCCATTTAACTCCGGTCAATCTTTTAAGAATGGAGAGTCGCTTTCTTGCCTTAGAAACAACAAGCTCAGCATGTTTAGTCCATTTCAATTTGTTATCAAGAGCGCAACCCAAATAAATTGAAACATCACTCTGTTGAACAGGCATACCGTTATAAACCAATTGGGGACTGAATGGTTGTCTATTTAAAGTGAAGAACTGACAAGTAGTCTTCTTTAGGTTTACAGTCATATTATTTTCAATACACCAAAGGTGTAATCTTTCAAGGGTCAGATTTAGGATGGTATTTAGTTTGGACTGATCCCTCTTTGGTGTGCTGCACCAGATGGCAAGGTCACTCCGCAAATAGAGCCGTATTGGTCAGTCCATCAGATGCCAAGAGATCAGGGAAATCATTAATAAAGATGTTAAATAAGATAGGACTAATCACAGGGCCCTGGGGCAGGCCAGTTTCACTTTGTTTAAAACTGGAAATAGCATTTCCAAAACGAACGGCCGAGAAACGCTGAGAAATGAAGTTCCTTATCCACATAAGCATATTATTGCACACACCCAGGGTCTGCAATTTTTGAATACATTTAAGCCGCCAAACTTTATCAAAGGCTGCTTCAAAATCCACAAATAGGGCAAGAGCAGAGTATCTCTGATCAAGGGCGTCCTTGATGGACTGGCCAAGAAAAACAACTTGTTGGTTTGTGGACTGACATTTTCTAAAGCCAGCCTGAGAAGAGGTCAGGAGATTATTAGTTTCGAGGTACCAGTCGAGTCGAGAAGTGATCATTCTTTCCATGACCTTAGATAAGATACTTGTTAGTGAGATGGGGCGATAACTGTTTAAATCATCCAGAGGTTTGTTCTTTTTAGGAATAGGAACAACTATTTACATGGAAGGAATTGAAGGAACATGAGGATTATAGGAACATGAAAATTTTTCATCAAACCTAATTATGTTAAATGTGCAAACATTTGATCTTCAAAGTGAATTTCTGTTATACCCAAATCTTGATTCTAGTTATAGTTAAATTTGGATAAAAAATTATCTATACCTTCATGTGCTGTAATTGATAATATTTTACTTTTTGTGTACATGTGTGTTGCTCTTTTATTCTGGTTTCCACCATTTCATATTTACACCTTGGAAGTTCAGAAACCTGCCTTACATTTTCAAGAATATAGGGAATATTTAAATGAAAGTAGTGAAAAATACTGCAAGGTAATGCATTTGACATATATACGAATATTAAAAAATAAGTAATACTACTCTCAAATGTATGTAAATATCTGGTTTAGAACTTTGAAATGAGAAAATGTATACTATTTACAAGATGAGTCACAATTTATAAAAGGTATGTTTGGAAAACTAGTGATAGAAGCCGAAAACTGTTATCTTGTACAACTTTATACCAAATTGAAAGGTTAGTAATTATAACAATCTCATTTTTTTGTACATTAGATATTAATTTGAATATAAAAGTATTTATTGTTATGTTACTTTGGAAATTTCAAACCAAACAAAAATATGGATTATATACATTCTTGACTTATTTTTTTCAGGGTACTCTTTTAATTTATTTTTATTTGTGTTTTATCAGAATTTTGTTTGATTGAGATACTAGCTGATGTTTTTTTATTAGGCTAAATGTATTTATTATTTTAGTCTTTTAAAGAATATTTGTTAGTGACTATTCAATGGAGATCATTGCATTTGTATAATTGCTTTAATTAATATTCATTTGTACTAATATTGTGGATGTTAATTATATATGTGTATATATAGTGTTGAAATTTTGTTTGAAATAAAAATTTTCTTTTGTACATGAAATTTTTCATTTGACTGGATTACATTACACAAATAATTGTAATTAATGCATTGGAATAACTTTTATGAATTATTCATGAAAGTTTTTCAGGTTACCATAACTTTAAAAAATAAGTACAAAATTGAATGTGAACTAATTTATTGAGAAGTAAAAATATAGATTATATTTACCCTTGTTTGAAAGACAATACATTAAAATCACTACAGAAGTATTAGAAATCATTCAGCGATATTTTTTACACTATATCAGTGGTCTTCAAACTGTGTTCCACAGAATCTTGGGGTTCCAAAAGTCAATAAAAAAAATCGAGAAGAAACAAATATGTATGCAAAATGGATTCATGTTCTCTATGAAGTTTGTACAGTTACAAGTATCTAAAGCTCATCCTATTCATTAAAACTGAAAATTTTACTCGTATGTAATAACTTTATTTTGCAACACTTTTAAAACTTTTATTATAATAAAAGAATACTCTCTAACATGTGTTTCATATTTATATATACTTCCTGCTAGATTGTGAATATTCTGTTTTCTATCTCGGGTTCACAAGAATTTTATACTTCTTAATCAGCACAATGTCTTGCAAAACAAAATATTTTCTAATGAAAAATGCACCTTTTTACATTTGTGGAAAACAACACCTATAATGGTGGAGTGAGCGAATATTAACGTTCAGCTACATGAGGGCTTTTGGCGACAGTTCTCGTAATTTTGAACTGGTCAAGGAGGACACCTGAGCTGGAACTCCCCTCTCCTAACTACCACACCAATGGGAGGACGTTTCAGCTCTCGACAGATTTAATGTGCATCGTACCCCTACACGGCGGGTCTTTAGTGGTACTTGGCTTGAACTCGTGACATGCCAGCCACGATCCAATGCCTTGACCACTAGGCTACCGTGAAGTGAAATATATTTCTCAACGTAAGAAGTGGCTACAAAAACAAATGAAATTCGGAACACACATATTTAATGCGATTGCTTTTAATCTCAATAGTATTAAACTTCGAAAGTTTGTGTAAAAAACACTAGCATATATCCCAGTTACTAAATATAATGCATGGGTACGTGACACTTGAATCGCAAATTAATATTATCAATGAGTAAACTATATTAAAAAAATTAGATTAAACTTTTTTTAATTCTCTTAACATTAAGTACCTATAACACGTTGATTTACTTTAAATATTAATTTTGGGATATATTCTTCGAAGTATGTATATAGAATGGGGTTCAACGAAAACACTTCTAGTTCTAAGGGTTCCAGGAAAGCACCTTCAAATTCTAGTGGTTTTGTGAGTTGAAATTTTGAAGACCACTGCTCTATATCAGTTAATATAGTAAATTATATTTTCAGGTACTGAGATCACAGGTCGCCAAATTTTCTAATCAAACATTGATAATTTGATTTCTTTTAAATACCTCATTTTTGTGTTAAGCCAATTGCACAAATTATTAATAAACCAAATATTTTTTTTATTCTTTTTTTTAAGTATTTGTTATTAGGTCAGAGATATTAGTACATACTAGTTATATTAAATTTCCATCAGGGAGAAATATTTTAAATTAGCACTGAATGAAATTGAGAAAAGTATCAATGATTTTTGACTTGAAATAGTTACTTTAGATACTATAATCTTGGTTACTTTTCATTGTACTTAGGGAAGAAATAACTCTCAGAAATTTAATATCCTTAATTTATTTATTTATTTGAAGACAAGTAATTCATCTCATGAAATTCCAAAAATACTTTTACAAGGATTTAATCTTTTTTAATTTCGTATAAGAACACAAAAATTTTTGTAAGAAACATGTTTTATAAGTACAACTCAAGAAAACAGAATGTACATATTATAACTTTGGGGAAAAAATTCGCAAACATAATTTTATGTAAATTTATAGAAATACATCATTAGAATCTTATGCAACCTACTTTCCTAAAGAAATGTTCTTATTTCTTACATCTTCAATAAACATTTTAGACTAGTATTGAAGGAAGTTATATAAAAAGACTGCAGATTACATTTCAAAATTGAATAACTTGCTTCATATACTGAATTGCTTTTTTTGGGGAAAAAATCTTGTTTATTCATTTGTAGGCTAATAATTTACCTCCTAAAATTTCAAAAGAAATGCTTTAAAATAACAAACCAAATTTTTTAAACAAAAATGTACATAAAAAAATCTGATTTTATATCATAAATAAATACTCTCCAGAAAAAATATGTATAATATACTCTAATTTCCTACTCACTCAAAAATATATATTTTTCAAATGTAAATTTTCTGCAGGAGTACATCTCCATTAGAATTTTGCAGTATCTACTCTCCAGCATTATTCTTCCTGTTATTTCGTATTTATAAGGAAGATGAATGTTTTCAAACTTTTTTACACTAACTAGAATTGTTGAAAATTATGGATTTATTGTAAGCATTTGCATAGGATATTTTCTTTTATGAAAATACAAATGCAAGAAATTTAAAATTTTATATGAACACTAATTGTACAATGTTTAAAAAGAAAAAGATATCGAATTTTATGCTATGAACTGTTACAAATGATAATTTATTTAGTTTTTAATCAATTTAGAAGCTTTAATTGCAACTTTGTGCTGAAGCATTTTTTAACTAATTACTTTTAAGACCACTGTTCTGTTATAGAAACTTCTGTGAAAAACACCATAACAAAAATTTATTTATTGGGGAAGAATTTACACACATTTTTTTTTTTTTTTTTTGCTTATTTTGTATGATAATGAAAAAATATCATTCCAAAAATGCATCAAATGTTTAAAAATTTTCTTTCAAAATCTCTCAACAGTACTAATACTATTTCAAACCATATAAACATTAACTTTAATTTAATCATCCTAAAAGTCAATTAGTTAGAAAATTATGATACATTTAAGATTCTTTAAAAGCTTAATAGAATCTTGTTGCAGCAATAAATATCAATTTTATTCCTTTCCTCACATATTCGCATTACTACTATATAGCATTACTTCTCGCATTCTTCCTGCGACTCAATCATCTAGGATTCTTCCTGTAAACACAAATCCCTTTTCCCCTATCGAAAAATCCCTATTTTGTAATGATTTTCTTCGGTGCAATTACTGGGCTTCGGGCATATGGCTCGGTGCAATTACTGGGCTTCGGTGCAATTACTGGGATGGAGGCTCCAGCCTCCATCCCATATCCGGTATGTATATGTAGATCGGACCATAAAGTTATCATGCTAGCATGTAGCAGGATGCTGATTGGCCGAGCCAATCGTTGAGGAAATGTCCTGGGTCATGCGGAGATCTGCTTTCATGGGATCTTTTAGCATCCGCTTTTTCGTTCATCCTGTGTCACATTTTGGCCTTGTTCCTTCCAATATAACCGATCGAGGTTATTGCTAGGGATTAATTTTTTTAATTTTTCCGCGTATTTTTTAGTTTGATTCTGCACGTGGCTCGTGTTAGGCCTCGTGCCTCTCCTTCGTTCCTCGTTGCGTTTTCTTTCAGATTTGGATTACCATGGATATCTCCGCTTCCAGGACAGATGTGGCTTCATCAATCGAGGTAAGTGATTTATTCACTCTTGAACCTTTATCCTTTGATGTTATGGCAGCAACGGATTACATCGATAATTGTACCACGTGCGCCGAGTCTGAGGATTTGTGCGGTATTCTCGATGAGATATTCTTCACCCTCGAAGACGTCGACGCAGAAGCACAAATCACGCCTGAGAGACTTAGGCTTTTTAATCTAGTTCAATGGGCAGCATTGAAATGCTCACGCAGATCAATTCGACTCCAAAATGCGGAGTTCAAAAAGTACATTAGGGAGGTTGAGCTTTCTCGCCGCACCCCCACTGCAGCCTCACCCGCTTCGCAGCAGAAGCGGCCGCTAGCGAAACGCCAGCCCGCATCGCCGCAGAAAGACGTTCCGTCGAAGAAGCAGGCAAAGTCGGAGCGAAAGCTCCCACGCACATCCACCTCCCCTCGCCATATCGAAGACTCGTCTTCTATGGAGGAAGGGGAAACGTCAGCCGAAGAGAGCTCGGTAGAGATCGATTCAGCTAAATCAGCTAAGTCGGTGATCGCGCAAAGCAGCCCGGCGGCGAAAGCCGCCGAGAGCGCTAGCGCTCCCGAACCAAGTAAGAAAGATGACGGCTTTACTACGGTAGGCCGTAATGGAAAACGCATTGCTCCCATTGTGATTGATGCACAGAGCAATGCAACCGAGCTCCTTACTCAGATAGGGAACTTGTGTAGTAATACATCACTTCAGGGGCGCTTTGAGAACGGGAAGCTCCGAGTCTTCCCAACTTCTGCCGAACAGCACCGAATAATTCAAAAGTTTGTCTCGGACAAAAAAATGCGGTCGCATACATTCGAGATGGCCCACAATAAACAACTTAAAGTTGTTCTGCGAGGGTTACCCACCGACTACAACCAAGGAAAACTCATGTCAGAGTTAACTACACTTGGCTTCAAGCCCAACCATATTTCCCTGTTGAGAAACAGGAAAACCAACACCAACATGCCTCTATTTTTGGTAACCCTCCTAAGAAACCCTGAAAATAAGGATATTTTCAACATAAAAAACATTGGATTTTTTAGAGTTTCGGTTGAGCCGCTCAATAAATCCACCTTGCCCCCACAGTGCTATAGATGCCAGGGATTTTTTCATCACTCTCGGTTTTGCACTAGAGCACCGAAGTGTTTGAAATGCTCAGGAGGCCATCTCACCTCGGAATGCACCAAGTCAGCCAAGGCCCCGGCTAAGTGTGCCAATTGCAGCGGTCCGCACCCTGCAAACTTCTCGGGTTGCCCCAAAAACCCCATCAACACTAAGACAACAAAGTCAAAAGCGGCGAAAAACGTCTGGCAAGAGCGTGCGGCTGCGCGCAAGCAAAATACCAATCAATCTAAACCTTCCTTTGCGGAAGTTGTTAAAGGATCAAAAAACAACTCACTGGATGCCAAAGAAGTGATAACAAAAATGGCCCAGATGATGTCTCAGTGGGGAGATATGCTGTCCTTATTACAGTCTAAACTCTAAATTAAAATTCATCTGTTTTAGTTTAAATAATTCTCTCAGGTGTTTTAGCTGGAATGCTAATATTTTTGTTAATTTATACAGTAAATATTTTATTATTTGTACTTCTATCGACCCCGACGTAATCGGAAATACAGAAACGCTTTTCGTCCTTTTTGGACTCTATTAGCATTCCGATCTACATTTGTCACGCGAGTGACCGCACAAACACAAAATACGACAAAAACACGTTTTCACACTCTGCTTACAACATTTCCTTCGCTGCCTTGCACTGCATCTTTTGATACTGGGTTCTTGTGTGCTTAGTCACTGCTTTGATTTACTGCTTTCAGCCGTCCCGACTGCCTTCCTGCGTTCTTCCCCTCCCCCCGCCAGCGCTCTGCTTCGATAGAGCGTTTCGAATTTCGGGGTACGTCCTCCCTCCCCGTTCTGCCGGGGAATGTTTCTGGATTTGTTCCGTTTTCTTTCATGGTTTATCTATTTCGCCCATCCTTCTGGGTAAAGGCGCTGTTGCGCCGTCGCCCGCGTCCATCTAATTTTAGTTTTAGTTATGACAGAGAGCTGAGTGAGTGCCGCCCCTCTCTTACTCCACGTCGCTTGTTTCTCTGATCTGAACGACTACGTGCGTGTTTTTTTTGTTCGAGCTTCACCGCCTGCGGTAGAAAATACTCCCCGCGAGGTTTCTACCTCTGTTTCTTCCTTAGAAGAACTTCGATCGGCGAAAATGGACGGGGATTCCCCCATCTCGCTCAATTGCCTGACGACATGAGCTTCTCGGAATCGGACTCCGTAGATGGAATGGAAGAAAGGCGCTCGCCTTCTCCACTCCCCCCACCTCCTACCATTTCTGGTTTTAAAAGCAACCTTGTTAATTGCCAGTATTCGATCCTGTACATGAACATCGGCCTTGATATTCAAAACTCAATCAGACGAATAAATTTGTACCACTTTGACGACGAAGATGAAAAAAAAAAGTATGTTGCGGAACTGAACGCTCTCTTTGCTGAAAGTCGCACAAGGTTTCATGAACTACGGAGGATTGAACTAGAGAACGGAAATCAACTCTTCGATTTCCCTGAACCTACACATCAAAACGTACGCTCCCAACAACAAGACGAAGGCGCCTTTCAATTGGTGAAAGGTCGGAAGAAGGGAAGGAGCCCAACACCACCCAAAGATACTGCAACCTCGCTAAAAAAGCAGAAAACGACGGAAATCGAAACATCGAATCAATACGACGCTCTTCCAACTTACCATGGCGAAGAAAACGAGGACGAGACCGAAGTGCCTGTTCACCACAACACCGTTCGACCCCCTCCACCCATCACCATTGACAATGTGAAACTGCCAAATCAGCTCCTTAAAAAACTTCAGGACACTACTCAGCAGAAGATGAAAGGACGAATGGTCGGCAAAGGCCTACGGATATACCCGGAAACCCCGGAAGCTTACCACGCCATTAGGAAATGTGTTGAAACCGAAAAACTCGAAGCATTCACATATCAGCTTCCTGAAGATCGAGAAATCAAGGCTGTTATTCGGGGCATGCCGGCCGATACCCCCGAAGAAATAATAGAAGATCTCCTGACGGTGGGAGTCAAGGTTAATGAGTGTCACGCGATGACAAACAGAAAGAGACAGGTCTGCCCAAGCCTCTATTCCTACTCACTCTCCCCAAGAACATCATCAACAAAGACATCTTCAACATGACCGAACTTTGCTACCTGAAGATTAAAGTGGAGCCACTTCGACCCAAGATCGGCCCTGCGCAGTGTTTTCGCTTCCAGGGATTTTTCCATTCGTCCAAATTCTGCACGAGGAATCCGAAGTGCGTTAAGTGCGGTCAGCCTCATCTCACCAGGAGTTGTACGAAGACGTCAGCAACGGAGGCAACCTGCTGTAATTGTCAGGGTAATCACCCTGAAAACTTCACAGGATGCCCTAAAAACCCTCTGAACAAACCACCTCCACCCCCAAAGGTTAATTTCTGAAGAGCGAGCCCGGAAAAGAAGGGAACTACAAGAGGCAGCGAAAGCCCAAGCCGACGCAGCAAGATTTACAGCAACCTCTGCACCAGCCTACACCCCCCACCAGTGAGAGCAGCACGTCCAAGCTCTACCACTCCCCCACCAGTGAGTGCAGCCCCTGCAAGCGTTCCCACTCCCCCACCAGTGAGTGCAGCTACAGTTCCCAGACCGAGACCAGCACCCACTTCTTCAACAACCCAAACCTCCACTCCAGCTATCAACTCCACCTCCAGCACCTCCAACCCACCTTCAACCATCGCCGAAACACTCAAGCAGCTGCGTGAGCCCAAGGTTGTTGAAATATTTCAAGTACTTAAGCAAGTAATAGCCATCTGCAACTCTGATATGCCACTAGCCGACCGTGCCATTGAAGTCGCCGCCCTCCTCCAAATTGACCTCCCAATATGATTAGCACACCCGGAGGGAGAAACACCTTTAAGATCATTAGCTGGAACGCTGACGGATTGCAGAACAAGATGGACGAACTTACATCATACATAGCTGACGAAGATCCTGACGTGGTTGCACTGCAAGAGACTTTCCTTCGACCCAGTGATGACCTCAACCTAGCAAATTACTCCACCCACAGATGCGATAGGCTGACCCACCGAGGAGGGCGAACAGCTGTCCTCGTCAAAAAATCCATCCCTCATCACAGCATAAAAATCAACACCAGCACTGTGGAATCCACAACAATAGTAATTGAAAGTCAGCCAAATAATATCACAATCTGCTCTCTGTACAACCCCCCAAGACCCTCAGTTGGAAACCTTGTCCCAGATCTCCTGAAGATATTTAGAAATAGACCCCAGTGCATCATCGTGGGCGACTTCAACGCGAAGCATACCTCTTGGAGTGCAACCCCTCACAACAACTCAGCAGGCAATGCTATCGTTTGTCTTGTTCGAGCTAATGGCTTCCTACTCACAGCCCCTAATGGGCCCACAAGAGTTCCTACCCGCGGCAGGCCCTCCACCCTCGATTTTGGAATCACCTGTGGAATCAACAATATCACGGCCGAAGTCCACTCGGACCTGTCAAGTGACCACAACCCTGTCCACTTTGTCATTTCGATCAATTCTTCAATTCTCTTCAAGCAAAATTGCAAGACCCTCACCAATTGGTATAAATTTCAAAACATCATAGCCACCTCACTCCCTGGAAATCCTCAAATCAGCGATAATGAAGAGATTGAAGAAGCCATAGTTAATTTCAACACTCAAATTCACAATGCAATAAATCAAGCCAGCAAGTTCAAGCCTATCCTTCACTCAATATCCAATATCCCCTTCCAAACCCGACTCAAAATCCGAGAAAGAAACCGCCTACGCAAACTTTGGCAAAGAACTCAATATCCTCCCCTCAAGGCAGAAGTCAATCGACTACAAAGAATTATCCGCACAGATCTGAAAAACTCAAAGGAGCATGTTTGGGATTCCCTCCAAAAAGACGCAAATATCGACACCGACACCCTCCACAAGCTTGTAGCAGGAAATAATACTAACAATAGCATCATTTATCCCCCGATTCTTAGTTCCCGAGGCCTGGTCTTCGGAACGAAAGAAAAAGCAGACTGCTTCGTTGACAATCTTAAAGAATCGTTCACCGAAAATATAACCCCTTATGACGATGATCACATTGACAAGGAGGACAGGACAATTAGAAGATTTCTAAATAATTATTCATCCAGCATCCCGCCTCTCACCTCCCCTCAAGAAATCTGCGACATCATCTCAAAATTAAATATACGCAAGGTCCCAGGACACGACCAAATCAAGAACATAACACTCAAGTCACTTCCGATGAACGCAATAACCCATCTTACGAAAATTTTTAACAAATGCCTCTTACTTCAATACTTTCCTCAGATCTGGAAGCACTGCACCATCTCTCTCCTCCCGAAAAAAAACAAAGACCCGAAATTTCCGTTAAACTATCGTCCAATCAGCCTCTTCTCCTGCGTCGCCAAACTCTTTGAGAAAATCCTTCTTTCCCGAATCCAAGCCTTTTCGGACTCTAACCATATCATCCCCGACTTCCAACACGGGTTTAGAAAAAAGACTTCCACGTGCCACCAACTACACCGTACCACCAACTTAATCATAGACGGTTTCAATACCCACCGCACCACCGGAGGAATCTTCTTGGATGTGGAAAAGGCGTTCGATAGAGTTTGGCACAACGGTCTAATTTTCAAGCTAATCCAAATTAATCTCCCTCCATACCTGATCAAAATTATTTATGAATACCTAAGCAATAGAACCTTTCAAGTAAAAATCAATTCAATCCACTCAAGAATTGGAAGCATCCAGGCCGGAACACCACAAGGAAGTATCCTGTCTCCACTCCTTTACAGCCTCTGCACATACGACTTCCCCACCTCTCCAACGGTGGAAGTTTGTCTGTTTGCCGACGATGCTGCCATTCTCTCTCAAGCACGCTCCCCGGAAACTGTCCGAAAAAACTTACAATCTTACTTGATCAAATTAAAAAAATGGCTCACCTTATGGAGAATTTCAATCAACACCTCAAAGTCTCAAGCTATCATTTTCAAAAAAGGGATATATATATATATATGTATAGGTCCTGAAGGACCAAGTTATAAGAATCGAAAATTTTCATAAAAATGGGTTTGGATTTAAAAGCTGGGGTGACATCCTCGACGTCAGTCATTACAGAATCTAGAACTTCAAAAGAGTTATTGGTGTTAATATCATTCTTTTCAGCTACAGGGGGATTTTTCATTGTTTTCTTAGGGAAAACAAAGTCAGAGTCGTTAGTATTTTCAGATTTAGTAGTCTGCGCCGGTTTAACTACCGGGGCAGCAGATCTTTTAACCCGTTTAGATTTAGATTTGTTGGTTTGAGGACTAAGGGCAATCGGGCGAGGTAAAAGCTCAGTCATCTTACCTTCAATGGATTGCATCTTGGGCTCCAATTTCATCAGTTCAGATTCCAATGCCATTCTTACATCTGGCGTCGGGCCGGGTCTGTCAATTTCAATTTGGAGAAGCGATTTGACATATTTAATGCGAGCTTGAAGGATTCCTTTTTCGTAATTAGGGCCTCTGTCAACTTTGGGTGGTGTATTATTAGATGAGCTCTGAGAGTTTGGACCGAGGTCCTTCATGATTATGCTTTCAGCTGGATGCAGTTCCATAGCACGTCTTGCTCGGACGAGAGTCAGGGCTAGAATGACCTGCTCGAACGAGGTTCAGGGCCGAAGGAACAGTCGCTCCACTTTCCTGCGATCTGATTGGCCGAGGCCGTTCGCTCGCAGAGAAGTGGGCGTGGAAATGGATTGGGTCGATCCGAAAATAAACGACCCGAGACAAGGAGATCTTGAATTTAAATTCAAAAGATCTCATGCAAAAATAGGGGGGAGAATACAAATTTTGAATAAAAATTTAAATGAACCAACTTGCACTTTGCCGGGATAAAGGGGGTGGGGGTAGGACTAAAAAAGATAGAAAAATGAAACATCGGTTTTAGGAAAAAAAAATGACGCAATGAAGTCATATATGTGATGCAATCATGAATAATAATTGATAGATGTAGATATGGAATGTCCAGTTCTCAATAATATAAGCGGTCGTTCGAAGGAACGATTTAATTAATGATTTCTGGACGTGAAACGAATTTTAAGAGAGCTCTAGATAGTACAGAATCGTGTCTCCATCTGGTGGCCGAAAAGGAAAGCTGAAGCTTGAACACCGCACAATTGAATCCAATGAGGTCACCCTCCTGGATTCCGACCGCGGTGATCGCTGCTTCGGAGAAACGTTAATTCCGCGACTCTCGGCGCGGAGCTAGGAATTACTTACTAGAATGAGAGTATTTATCTTTAAGTAGGAAGCTAAGTTAAATACTAAGTTATTTAAATTTAAAATAAGTTCCCAATGATCAAAAATTTAAACCCTAAGCCTTTTGGCTTGGGGGAAATTTATAAAATCGTGCTCAAGAAGCGCTCTGGGGCGTTTTTGAGACGATGGCACTGTGGGATCGTATGCAGGCTGGTTTCTAATTAACTCATTGGGAACAGAAGGAAGTTTATCGAAGAACCTTTTAGAAAGGTTCTTTATATGAGGTAAAAATGGTTTAATTTTTAAATCACGATAAATGACTTAATTGCGTACGAACCAAGGAGCATTAACGATTTGTCTCAAAAATGAGTTCGTCAGCGTGTGTAGCTTCTTTAAATGGCACATGCCGGCGGATCCCCAAATTTGTGATCCGTACGACATGACCGGTCGGATTATAGATTTATAGAGCAAAACCTTATGCCGGATCGCAAGTTTACTCCTTCGGGAGATAAGCCGTTTGAGAACGGCATGAACAGCCTGCGCTTTTTTGCGAGTCTGTTCTATGTGGTGGGCAAAAGTTAATTTTGCGTCTAAAAACAACCCTAGGTACTTTGCAACGCGTACCCAGGGGACGGGTTGGCCAAAAATTTGGACGGGAGTTAAACCGACTGGTAGTCGGGGTCTACTCGTAAACATGAGGCAAGCACTTTTACTGGCATTAACTTTTATTTTCCAGTCTGTAAGCCAGAGTTCTAGCAAGGATATGTAATGTTGCAGATTAGAGATCACAACGGAAAATCTCTTATTCTGCGTGATAATTGCAGTATCATCGGCAAACATTGCTAAATGCGATAGATCAGTTTGCGGCATATCATTTACGTACAGAGTGAATAACAGAGGCGCTCGCTCGTTGCACGTTTTATTGGAGTGCATAGTCCTTCCGGACTCTAACCTCCTGTCCTGGAATGTAAGTGACTGTAAAAATTTACCAATGGTTCAGGCGACCTTAGACTTCCTTTCTAATCAAGAGATCTCCCCGACAGAACGGGGAGGGAGGACGTACCCCGAAACACGAACGCTCTATCGAAGCAGAGCGCCGGCGGGGAGGGGAAGAACGCAGGAAGGCAGTCGGGACGGCTGAAAGCAGTAAATCAAGGCAGTGACAAAGCACCCAAGAACCCAAGTATCAAAGATGCGGTGCAGGGCAGCGAAGGAAATGTTGTAACAGAGTGTGAAAACGTGTTTTTGTCGTATTTTGTGTTTGTGCGGTCACTCGCGTGACGAAAGTGTAGATCGGAATGCTAATAGCGATGAAGGGACGTAAAAATGCGTTTTGTGCTTTGATTAAGTCGGGGTCAATAGATTCAGTACAAATAATAAAATATTTACTGAATAAATTAAAAATATTAGCATTCCAGCTAAAAAACCTGAGAGAATGACGTCATTTAAACTAAAACGTTCGTCATGAATTTTAATTTAGAGTTTAGATTGTAGTGGGGACAGCATTTCTCCCCAAACTGAGACATCATCTGGGCCATTTTTGTCATCACTTCTTTGGCATCCAGTGAATTGTTTTTAGATAGAGGAGACCTTTAACAACCTCCGCAAAGGAAGGTTTCGAGTTATTTGTATTTTTTGCGCGCATCCGCACGCTTTTCCAGACGTTTTTCGCCGCTTTTGATTTTGTTGTTTTGGTGTTGATGGGGTTTTGGGGCAACCCGAGAAGTTTGCAGGGTGCGGTCCGCTGCAATTGGCACAAAAAGTGTGTTTAGCCGGGGCCTTGGCTGACTTGGTGCATTCAGAGGTGAGATGGCCTCCTGAACATTTCAAAACACTTCGGTGCTCTAGTGCAAAACCGTTGAAGTGATGAAAGAATTCCTGACATCTATAGCACTGTGGGGGCAAGGTGGATTTATTGAGCAAGCTCAACCGAAACTCTAAAAAATCAATATTTTGTAGATGTTGTAAAATACCCTTATTTTCAGGGTCCCTAACGAGGGTTACCAAAAATAGAGGCATGTTGGTATTAGTTTTCCTGTTTTTCAACAAGGAAATATGATTGGGCTTAAAGCCAAGTGTATGTAACTCTGACATGAGTTCATCCTGATTATAGTCGGTGGGTAACCCTCTCAGAACAACTTTAAGTTGTTTATTGTGGGCCATCTCGAATGTATGCGACCGCATTTTTTGTCCGAGACAAACTTTTGTTTATAATTGTGCTCTTCGGCAGAAGTTGGGAAGACTCGAAGCTTCCCGTTCTCAAAGCGCCCCTGTAGCGATGAAACTACACAAATTTCCTATCTGTGTGGAGCTGAGTTGCATTGCTCTGTGCATCAATCACGCAATGGGAGCAATCGTTTTCCATTACGGCGTTAAGTGAAGCCGTCATCTTTCTGACTTGGTCCGGGAGCGCTAGCGCTCTTGGCGGCTTTCGCCGCCGGGCTGCGTTTGCGCGATCACCGGAAAGTGATTTTTGCTGAAGCGATCTCTACCGAGCTCTCTTCGGCTGACGATTTTCCTCCATAGAAAACGAGTCTTCGATATGGCGAGGGGGGATGTGCGAGGAAGCTTTCGCTCCGATTTCGCCTGTTTTTCGACGGAACGTCTTTCTGCGGCGATGCGGGCTGGCGTTTCGCGAAGTGGCCGCTTCTGCTGCGAAGCGGGTGAATCTTGTCGTCACAGTGGGGGTACGTCGAGAAAGCTCAACTTCCCTAATGTATTTTTTGAACTCCGCATTTTGGAGTCGAATAGATCTTCTTGAGCATTTCAATGCTGCCCATTGAACTAAATTCACTAGCCTAAGTCTCTCAGGCGTGATTTGTCTTCTGCGTCGAGTCTTCGAGGGTGAAGAGAATCTCATCGAGAACTCCGCACAAATCCTCGGACTCGGCGCACGTGGTACAATTATCAATAAGATCCGTAGCTGCCATACATCGAAAGACATGGGTTCAAGAGTGAATAAATCTCACTTACCTCAACTGATGAAGCCACATCTGTCCTGGAAGCGGACATATCCATTGTAATCCAAGCTGAAAAAGAACACGCAACGAGGCCTGACACGACCACGTGCAGAATCAAACTAAAAAATTTCGCGGAAAAATTCAAAAATTAATCCTAGCAATAACCTCGATCGGTTATATTGGAAGGAACAAGGCCAAAAAGTGACACAGAATGAACAAAATAGCGGATGCTAAAAGATCCAGATTGAACTTGGGGCGAAAGCTCGAAAGGAGAGGGGACGCGTCTGAACTCTATCACGACAAGAACCAGAATGAAAATGAAATTTGAAAATGTATGTCGATCGTTACTTAAACTTAAATTAGATGGGGAACGGGGCACGGATATCCAGTGCCAGCGCCCATACAGAATGAAGGGCGAAAATAGAAGAAACCGTATGAAAGAGAATGTATCTAATCAAGAGATCTCCCCGGCAGAACGGGGGGGGAGGACGTGGATGAAACACGAACGCTCTATCGAAGCAGAGCGCCGGCGGGGAGGGAAGAACGCAGGAAGGCAGTCGGGACGGCTGAAAGCAGTAAATCAAGGCAGTGACAAAGCACGTCAAGAACCCAGTATCAAAGATGCGGTGCAGGGCAGCGAAGGAAATGTTGTAAACAGAGTGTGAAAACGTGTTTTTTGTCGTATTTTGTGTTTGTGCGGTCACTCGCGTGACAAGTGTAGATCGGAATGCTAATAGCGCCCAGAAGGACGAAAAGCGTTTCTGTGTACCCGATTAAGTCGGGGTCAATAGAAGTACAAATAATAAAATATTTACTGAATAAAATAAAAATATTAGCATTCCAGCTAAAAAACCTGAGAGAATGAGTTTAAACTAAAACAATGAATTTTAATTTAGAGTTTAGATTGTAGTAAGGACAGCATTTCTCCCCACTGAGACATCATCTGGGCCATTTTTGTCATCACTTCTTTGGCATCCAGTGAATTGTTTTTGTACCTTTAACAACCTCCGCAAAGGAAGGTTTCGATTGATTTGTTTTTTGCTTGCGCGCAGCCGCACGCTCTTTCCAGACGTTTTTCGCCGCTTTTGATTTTGTTGTTTTGGTGTTGATGGGGTTTTTGGGGCAACCCGAGAAGTTTGCAGGGTGCGGTCCGCTGCAATTGGCACACTTAGCCGGGGCCTTGGCTGACTTGGTGCATTCAGAGGTGAGATGGCCTCCTGAACATTTCAAACACTTCGGTGCTCTAGTGCAAAACCGAGAGTGATGAAAGAATTCTGACATCTATAGCACTGTGGGGGCAAGGTGGATTTATTGAGCGGCTCAACCGAAACTCTAAAAAATCCAATATTTTTTATGTTGAAAATACCCTTATTTTCAGGGTTTCTAACGAGGGTTACCAAAAATAGAGGCATGTTGGTATTAGTTTTCCTGTTTTTCAACAAGGAAATATGATTGGGCTTAAAGCCAAGTGTATGTAACTCTGACATGAGTTCATCCTGATTATAGTCGGTGGGTAACCCTCTCAGAACAACTTTAAGTTGTTTATTGTGGGCCATCTCGAATGTATGCGACCGCATTTTTTTGTCCGAGACAAACTTTTGGATGATACGGTGCTCTTCGGCAGAAGTTGGGAAGACTCGGAGCTTCCCGTTCTCAAAGCGCCCCTGTAGCGATGAATTACTACACAAATTTCCTATCTGTGTAAGGAGCTCGGTTGCATTGCTCTGTGCATCAATCACAATGGGAGCAATGCGTTTTCCATTACGGCCTACCGAAGTGAAGCCGTCATCTTTCTGACTTGGTCCGGGAGCGCTAGCGCTCTCGGCGGCTTTCGCCGCCGGGCTGCTTTGCGCGATCACCGGCTTAGCTGATTTTGCTGAAGCGATCTCTACCGAGCTCTCTTCGGCTGACGATTCCCCTTCCTCCATAGAAGACGAGTCTTCGATATGGCGAGGGGAGGCGGATGTGCGAGGAAGCTTTCGCTCCGATTTCGCCTGCTTCTTCGACGGAACGTCTTTCTGCGGCGATGCGGGCTGGCGTTTCGCTAGTGGCCGCTTCTGCTGCGAAGCGGGTGAGGCTGCAGTGGGGGTACGTCGAGAAAGCTCAACTTCCCTTATGTATTTCTTGAACTCCGCATTTTGGAGTCGAATAGATCTTCTTGAGCATTTCAATGCTGCCCATTGAACTAAATTTACTAGCCTAAGTCTCTCAGGCGTGATTTGTGCTTCTGCGTCGCAGTCTTCGAGGGTGAAGAGAATCTCGTCGAGAACTCCGCACAAATCCTCGGACTCGGCGCACGTGGTACAATTATCAATAAGATCCGTAGCTGCCATAACATCGAAAGACATGGGTTCAAGAGTGAATAAATCACTTACCTCAACTGATGAAGCCACATCTGTCCTGGAAGCGGACATATCCATTGTAATCCAAGCTGAAAAAAGAACACGCAACGAGGCCTGACACGACCACGTGCAGAATCAAACTAAAAAATTTCGCGGAAAAATTCAAAAATTAATCCCTAGCAATAACCTCGATCGGTTATATTGGAAGGAACAAGGCCAAAAAGTGACACAGGATGAACAAAATAGCGGATGCTAAAAGATCCAGATTGAACTTGGGGCGAACGCTCGAAAGGAGAGGGGACGCGTCTGGACACTATCACGACAAGAACCAGCAAAACTTACTTAAATTAGATGGGAAACGGGCGACGGCGCGCAGCGCCTATACCCAGAATGAAGGGCGAAATAGAAGAAACCGTATGAAAGAGAATGTATCTAATCAAGAGATCTCCCCGGCAGAACGGGGAGGGAGGACGTGCCCCGAAACACGAACGCTCTATCGAAGCAGAGCGCCGGCGGGGGGAGGGGAAGAACGCAGGAAGGCAGTCGGGACGGCTGAAAGCAGTAAATCAAGGCAGTGACAAAGCACACAAGAACCCAGTATCAAAGATGCGGTGCAGGGCAGCGAAGGAAATGTTGTAACAGAGTGTGAAAACGTGTTTTTTGTCGTATTTTGTGTTTGTGCGGTCACTCGCGTGACAAGTGTAGATCGGAATGCTAATAGCGCCCAGAAGGGACGAAAAGCGTATCTGTGTACCCGATTAAGTCGGGGTCAATAGAAGTACAAATAATAAAATATTTACTGAATAAAATAAAAATATTAGCATTCCAGCTAAAAAACCTGAGAGAATGAGTTTAAACTAAAACAGATGAATTTTAATTTAGAGTTTAGATTGTAGTAAGGACAGCATTTCTCCCCACTGAGACATCATCTGGGCCATTTTTGTCATCACTTCTTTGGCATCCAGTGAATTGTTTTTAGTACCTTTAACAACCTCCGCAAAGGAAGGTTTCGATTGATTTGTATTTTGCTTGCGCGCATCCGCACGCTCTTTCCAGACGTTTTTCGCCGCTTTTGATTTTGTTGTTTTGGTGTTGATGGGGTTTTGGGGCAACCCGAGAAGTTTGCAGGGTGCGGTCCGCTGCAATTGGCACACTTAGCCGGGGCCTTGGCTGACTTGGTGCATTCAGAGGTGAGATGGCCTCCTGAACATTTCAAACACTTCGGTGCTCTAGTGCAAAACCGAGAGTGATGAAAGAATTCCTGACATCTATAGCACTGTGGGGGCAAGGTGGATTTATTGAGCGGCTCAACCGAAACTCTAAAAAATCCAATATTTTTTATGTTGAAAATACCCTTATTTTCAGGGTTCTAACGAGGGTTACCAAAAATAGAGGCATGTTGGTATTAGTTTTCCTGTTTTTCAACAAGGAAATATGGTTGGGCTTAAAGCCAAGTGTATGTAACTCTGACATGAGTTCATCCTGATTATAGTCGGTGGGTAACCCTCTCAGAACAACTTTAAGTTGTTTATTGTGGGCCATCTCGAATGTATGCGACCGCATTTTTTTGTCCGAGACAAACTTTTGGATGATACGGTGCTCTTCGGCAGAAGTTGGGAAGACTCGGAGCTTCCCGTTCTCAAAGCGCCCCTGTAGCGATGAATTACTACACAAATTTCCTATCTGTGTAAGGAGCTCGGTTGCATTGCTCTGTGCATCAATCACAATGGGAGCAATGCGTTTTCCATTACGGCCTACCGTAGTGAAGCCGTCATCTTTCTGACTTGGTCCGGGAGCGCTAGCGCTCTCGGCGGCTTTCGCCGCCGGGCTGCTTTGCGCGATCACCGGCTTAGCTGATTTTGCTGAAGCGATCTCTACCGAGCTCTCTTCGGCTGACGATTCCCCTTCCTCCATAGAAGACGAGTCTTCGATATGGCGAGGGGAGGCGGATGTGCGAGGAAGCTTTCGCTCCGATTTCGCCTGCTTCTTCGACGGAACGTCTTTCTGCGGCGATGCGGGCTGGCGTTTCGCTAGTGGCCGCTTCTGCTGCGAAGCGGGTGAGGCTGCAGTGGGGGTACGTCGAGAAAGCTCAACTTCCCTAATGTATTTTTGAACTCCGCATTTTGGAGTCGAATAGATCTTCTTGAGCATTTCAATGCTGCCCATTGAACTAAATTCACTAGCCTAAGTCTCTCAGGCGTGATTTGTGCTTCTGCGTCGACGTCTTCGAGGGTGAAGAGAATCTCATCGAGAACTCCGCACAAATCCTCGGACTCGGCGCACGTGGTACAATTATCAATAAGATCCGTAGCTGCCATAACATCGAAAGACATGGGTTCAAGAGTGAATAAATCACTTACCTCAACTGATGAAGCCACATCTGTCCTGGAAGCGGACATATCCATTGTAATCCAAGCTGAAAAAAGAACACGCAACGAGGCCTGACACGACCACGTGCAGAATCAAACTAAAAAATTTCGCGGAAAAATTCAAAAATTATCCCCTAGCAATAACCTCGATCGGTTATATTGGAAGGAACAAGGCCAAAAAGTGACACAGGATGAACAAAATAGCGGATGCTAAAAGATCCAGATTGAACTTGGGGCGAACGCTCGAAAGGAGAGGGGACGCGTCTGAACTCTATCACGACAAGAACCAGAATGAAAATGAAATTTGAAAATGTATGTCGTCTTACTTAAACTTAAATTAGATGGGAAACGGGCGACGGCGCGCAGCGCCTATACCCAGAATGAAGGGCGAAAATAGAAGAAACCGTATGAAAGAGAATGTATCTAATCAAGAGACTCCCCGGCAGAACGGGGAGGGAGGACGTGCCCCGAAACACGAACGCTCTATCGAAGCAGAGCGCCGGCGGGGGGGGAAGAACGCAGGAAGGCAGTCGGGACGGCTGAAAGCAGTAAATCAAGGCAGTGACAAAGCACACAAGAACCCAGTATCAAAGATGCGGTGCAGGGCAGCGAAGGAAATGTTGTAACAGAGTGTGAAAACGTGTTTTTGTCGTATTTTGTGTTTGTGCGGTCACTCGCGTGACAAGTGTAGATCGGAATGCTAATAGCGCCCAGAAAGGACGAAAAGCGTTTCTGTGTACCCGATTAAGTCGGGGTCAATAGAAGTACAAATAATAAAATATTTACTGAATAAAATAAAAATATTAGCATTCCAGCTAAAAAACCTGAGAGAATGAGTTTAAACTAAAACAGATGAATTTTAATTTAGAGTTTAGATTGTAGTAAGGACAGCATTTCTCCCCACTGAGACATCATCTGGGCCATTTTTGTCATCACTTCTTTGGCATCCAGTGAATTGTTTTTAGTGAACCTTTAACAACCTCCGCAAAGGAAGGTTTCGATTGATTTGTATTTTGCTTGCGCGCATCCGCACGCTCTTTCCAGACGTTTTTCGCCGCTTTTGTTTTTTTGTTGTTTTGGTGTTGATGGGGTTTTGGGGCAACCCGAGAAGTTTGCAGGGTGCGGTCCGCTGCAATTGGCACACTTAGCCGGGGCCTTGGCTGACTTGGTGCATTCAGAGGTGAGATGGCCTCCTGAACATTTCAAACACTTCGGTGCTCTAGTGCAAAACCGAGAGTGATGAAAGAATTCCTGACATCTATAGCACTGTGGGGGCAAGGTGGATTTATTGAGCGGCTCAACCGAAACTCTAAAAAATCCAATATTTTTTATGTTGAAAATACCCTTATTTTCAGGGTTTCTAACGAGGGTTACCAAAAATAGAGGCATGTTGGTATTAGTTTTCCTGTTTTTCAACAAGGAAATATGGTTGGGCTTAAAGCCAAGTGTGTGTAACTCTGACATGAGTTCATCCTGATTATAGTCGGTGGGTAACCCTCTCAGAACAACTTTAAGTTGTTTATTGTGGGCCATCTCGAATGTATGCGACCGCATTTTTTTGTCCGAGACAAACTTTTTGATGATACGGTGCTCTTCGGCAGAAGTTGGGAAGACTCGGAGCTTCCCGTTCTCAAAGCGCCCCTGTAGAGATGAATTACTACACAAATTTCCTATCTGTGTAAGGAGCTCGGTTGCATTGCTCTGTGCATCAATCACAATGGGAGCAATGCGTTTTCCATTACGGCCTACCGAAGTGAAGCCGTCATCTTTCTGACTTGGTCCGGGAGCGCTAGCGCTCTCGGCGGCTTTCGCCGCCGGGCTGCTTTGCGCGATCACCGGCTTAGCTGATTTTGCTGAAGCGATCTCTACCGAGCTCTCTTCGGCTGACGATTCCCCTTCCTCCATAGAAGACGAGTCTTCGATATGGCGAGGGGAGGCGGATGTGCGAGGAAGCTTTCGCTCCGATTTCGCCTGCTTCTTCGACGGAACGTCTTTCTGCGGCGATGCGGGCTGGCGTTTCGCTAGTGGCCGCTTCTGCTGCGAAGCGGGTGAGGCTGCAGTGGGGGTACGTCGAGAAAGCTCAACTTCCCTAATGTATTTTTGAACTCCGCATTTTGGAGTCGAATCGATCTTCTTGAGCATTTCAATGCTGCCCATTGAACTAAATTCACTAGCCTAAGTCTCTCAGGCGTGATTTGTGCTTCTGCGTCGACGTCTTCGAGGGTGAAGAGTATCTCATCGAGAACTCCGCACAAATCCTCGGACTCGGCGCACGTGGTACAATTATCAATGAGATCCGTAGCTGCCATAACATCAAAAGACATGGGTTCAAGAGTGAATAAATCACTTACCTCAACTGATGAAGCCACATCTGTCCTGGAAGCGGACATATCCATTGTAATCCAAGCTGAAAAAGAACACGCAACGAGGCCTGACACGACCACGTGCAGAATCAAACTAAAAAATTTCGCGGAAAAATTCAAAAATTAATCCCTAGCAATAACCTCGATCGGTTATATTGGAAGGAACAAGGCCAAAAAGTGACACAGGATGAACAAAATAGCGGATGCTAAAAGATCCAGATTGAACTTGGGGCGAACGCTCGAAAGGAGAGGGGACGCGTCTGAACTCTATCACGACAAGAACCAGAATGAAAATGAAATTTGAAAATGTATGTCGTCTTACTTAAACTTAAATTAGATGGGAAACGGGCGACGGCGCGCAGCGCCTATACCCAGAATGAAGGGCGAAATAGAAGAAACCGTATGAAAGAGAATGTATCTAATCAAGAGACTCCCCGGCAGAACGGGGAGGGAGGACGTGCCCCGAAACACGAACGCTCTATCGAAGCAGAGAGCGCCGGCGGGGAGGGGAAGAACGCAGGAAGGCAGTCGGGACGGCTGAAAGCAGTAAATCAAGGCAGTGACAAAGCACACAAGAACCCAGTATCAAAGATGCGGTGCAGGGCAGCGAAGGAAATGTTGTAACAGAGTGTGAAAACGTGTTTTTGTCGTATTTTGTGTTTGTGCGGTCACTCGCGTGACAAGTGTAGATCGGAATGCTAATAGCGCCCAGAAGGGACGAAAAGCGTTTCTGTGTACCCGATTAAGTCGGGGTCAATAGAAGTACAAATAATAAAA
The DNA here is from genome assembly GCA_019973935.1 of Trichonephila clavipes. Classification (NCBI taxonomy): domain Eukaryota; kingdom Metazoa; phylum Arthropoda; class Arachnida; order Araneae; family Nephilidae; genus Trichonephila; species Trichonephila clavipes. The sequence continues at coordinate 24,808 of BMAU01013353.1, forward strand.
TATTTACTGAATAAAATAAAAATATTAGCATTCCAGCTAAAAAACCTGAGAGAATGAGTTTAAACTAAAACAGATGAATTTTAATTTAGAGTTTAGATTGTAGTAAGGACAGCATTTCTCCCCACTGAGACATCATCTGGGCCATTTTTGTCATCACTTCTTTGGCATCCAGTGAATTGTTTTTAGTACCTTTAACAACCTCCGCAAAGGAAGGTTTCGATTGATTTGTATTTTGCTTGCGCGCAGCCGCACGCTCTTTCCAGACGTTTTTCGCCGCTTTTGATTTTGTTGTTTTGGTGTTGATGGGGTTTTTGGGGCAACCCGAGAAGTTTGCAGGGTGCGGTCCGCTGCAATTGGCACACTTAGCCGGGGCCTTGGCTGACTTGGTGCATTCAGAGGTGAGATGGCCTCCTGAACATTTCAAACACTTCGGTGCTCTAGTGCAAAACCGAGAGTGATGAAAGAATTCCTGACATCTATAGCACTGTGGGGGCAAGGTGGATTTATTGAGCGGCTCAACCGAAACTCTAAAAAATCCAATATTTTTTATGTTGAAAATACCCTTATTTTCAGGGTTTCTAACGAGGGTTACCAAAAATAGAGGCATGTTGGTATTAGTTTTCCTGTTTTTCAACAAGGAAATATGGTTGGGCTTAAAGCCAAGTGTATGTAACTCTGACATGAGTTCATCCTGATTATAGTCGGTGGGTAACCCTCTCAGAACAACTTTAAGTTGTTTATTGTGGGCCATCTCGAATGTATGCGACCGCATTTTTTTGTCCGAGACAAACTTTTGGATGATACGGTGCTCTTCGGCAGAAGTTGGGAAGACTCGGAGCTTCCCGTTCTCAAAGCGCCCCTGTAGTGATGAATTACTACACAAATTTCCTATCTGTGTAAGGAGCTCGGTTGCATTGCTCTGTGCATCAATCACAATGGGAGCAATGCGTTTTCCATTACGGCCTACCGAAGTGAAGCCGTCATCTTTCTGACTTGGTCCGGGAGCGCTAGCGCTCTCGGCGGCTTTCGCCGCCGGGCTGCTTTGCGCGATCACCGGCTTAGCAGATTTTGCTGAAGCGATCTCTACCGAGCTCTCTTCGGCTGACGATTCCCCCTTCCTCCATAGAAGACGAGTCTTCGATATGGCGAGGGGAGGCGGATGTGCGAGGAAGCTTTCGCTCCGATTTCGCCTGCTTCTTCGACGGAACGTCTTTCTGCGGCGATGCGGGCTGGCGTTTCGCTAGTGGCCGCTTCTGCTGCGAAGCGGGTGAGGCTGCAGTGGGGGTACGTCGAGAAAGCTCAACTTCCCTAATGTATTTTTTGAACTCCGCATTTTGGAGTCGAATCGATCTTCTTGAGCATTTCAATGCTGCCCATTGAACTAAATTTACTAGCCTAAGTCTCTCAGGCGTAATTTGTGCTTCGGCGTCGACGTCTTCGAGGGTGAAGAGAATCTCATCGAGAACTCCGCACAAATCCTCGGACTCGGCGCACGTGGTACAATTATCAATGAGATCCGTAGCTGCCATAACATCGAAAGACATGGGTTCAAGAGTGAATAAATCACTTACCTCAACTGATGAAGCCACATCTGTCCTGGAAGCGGACATATCCATTGTAATCCAAGCTGAAAAAAGAACACGCAACGAGGCCTGACACGACCACGTGCAGAATCAAACTAAAAAATTTCGCGGAAAAATTTAAAAATTAATCCCTAGCAATAACCTCGATCGGTTATATTGGAAGGAACAAGGCCAAAAAGTGACACAGGATGAACAAAATAGCGGATGCTAAAAGATCCAGATTGAACTTGGGGCGAAAGCTCGAAAGGAGAGGGGACGCGTCTGAACACTACCGCGGCAAGAACCAGAAGAATGAAATAAAATGAGTATGAATTCGCTTACTAACTAAACTAAAATTAGATGGAACGCGGGCGACGGCGCGACAGCGCCTTTTCCCAGAAGGATGGGGCGAAATGAAAAACCGTATGAAAGAAAATGGATCTAATCAAGAGAACTCCCCGGCAGAACGGGGAGGGAGGACGTACCCCGAAACGCTCTATCGATGCAGAGCGCCCGCGGGGGGAGGGGAAGAACGCAGAAAGGCAGTCATGACGGCTGAACGCAGTAAATCAAAGGCGGTGACTTATCACCCAAGAACCCAAAATAAAATGACGCAGTGCAGTGCAGCTAATATATGTTGTTGAGAGTGTGAAAAGAGTGTTTAATTGTTGAGTTATGGAGGGCGAAGCGGGTTTCTCCACTTCGTCGAAGAGTATGAATATTTAATTTTAGGATGAGGATACGTAAATAATGTTTGTGCTTTGATAATTGGATTTTCATGAAATTCAATAGATTTAAATACATTTCTAGATAGTTTAGTGATGTAATTAGAAATCGGCTCCATTTGTAGGTCGTTGTGAATCACGTCATTTCGGACGTACCAAGGTGCGTTCGTCATGACGCGTAGTATTTTGTTTTGCATTACTTGTACTTTTTCATGTGGGTGGTGGCTGCGGCTCCCCAAACGGGTGAACCATAAGTAATAACTGGGCGCAAAATCTGCTTGTAAAGAATGACTTTATTTTCTAGGGATAGAGGAGACCTCCTCCCGACAAGGGAGATGGCCAAAGAAATTCTACCCCAGAATTTCTCAGATAGATAGTCGATGTGCTTTTTGAATGTTAAGCGGCTATCAATGTGTAGACCCAGATATTTCACCACCGGAACCCACTGTATGTAGTCATCAAAAAGTGTAAGTTGGAAAGGCGGGTCAATAACCCCCCATTTCCTGAAAACAATTGCTTGAGATTTATCTACATTTATTGCAATTCTCCAATGTGTAAGCCACGTCTCGAGTTTATCTAAAAAGTGTTGAATATTTTTAATAGTGTATTTCAGCTGGACACCTTGCGAGAGAACTGCGGAATCATCCGCAAACAGGCAAGTACTGACGGTGGAGTGCTGTGGAAAGTCATGTGTGTAGATGTTGTACAAGTAAGGTGAGAGAACAGATCCCTGAGGGACCCCAGAGAGGCAGATCCCGTGTTAGAATATGAATTATTTACACGAACTCTAAAAGTTCGATTGTGTAAGAAATTATGAATAATTTTAATTAAATAATCAGGGAACTGTAATTTAATTAATTTGTACGTGAGGCCATCGTGCCACATTTTGTCAAATGCCCTTTTAACATCTAAAAAGACACCTACAGTATAAAATTTGTGGGCAAATCCCTCGTTTATAATGTTTGTTACATGTATCAGTTGGTGTAGCGTTGAATGGCCCTCCCGGAAGCCGCATTGCTCCGGGGGAATACAATCTATGGCTTTGCAGTGAGATTTGATTCTTGTTAAAATAATTCTTTCGAAAATCTTAGCAGTGGCGTTAATTAAGCTAATTGGTCTGTAGCCTTGTGGATATGTTCTATCTTGGTTTGGCTTGGCCAGCATAATGACGTTTGCTTGCTTCCACAGTGTAGGAAAGTGATTTTTAATGAGGCATTGATTGTACAACTTAGTTAAATGAGTAAGCGCATTTTGCGTAAAATATTTAAATGCTATGTTTGGGATTTGATCGGGGCCTGCAGCTTTTCTATTCTGCAGTCTTTTAATAATGCCTCTGACCTCGGAGGGGGAAGTGAGAGGGGGCGTGCATGTTGCGAAGTTGTCGAAATAGTCATCGACTAAACTTTCAACTTCTTCAATCTTGTCGTCACAGTAGGGTTCTTCATTTTCCTGAAATGTGACTTCAAGTGTATTTTTGAAAACCTCCGCCTTTTGGAAATCCGAATAGGCCATTCCACCCGGACCATGAAGAGGTGGAAGGGGGATATGCCTTTTAGAAAATTTCCTATGTAAGTTATACAAGGAATTGTCCTCAGGATTTAAAGTTAATAGAAAATCTTTCCAGGTCCTGTTTTTATGTTCTTGGATTTCTCTCCTGATCTGCCTAATGAGAGCATTAACTTCGCGTTTGTATGGCGGGTATCTGGTCTCATTCCAGAGTTTACGAAATCTATTTTTAGCTCGGATAAGCTCTCTGATGTTTTCAGGGAGGCGGAGGTGTGGAGTGGTAATTAATCTGGTGGATGTGGA
>BMAU01013355.1:10000-23495 GCA_019973935.1 Trichonephila clavipes
ACTCGAAAAAACATCCTTCTTCAAACCAATGTAACTTAGCAATAAAACAAAAGAATAATTTTAAATTTTTACCACATGATAATCATATATATTTACAATATTTCTCAAATTTTCACAGAATTTGACAAAAGATGAAAAGAGTTAAAGAAATTAAAATTGGACAATTTTTCAAAAAATGAAAATCTGTATTTCATACCGCGCAGAATTCTGAAGTACAAAATTTACAATATTAATGTTACTATAAAAATGTTCACTTTTGAAGTTATACTAACTTAAGAAATTTAGAGGAAAAAAATATTTTTTTAAATACATTTATAACGAAAATTTTAAATTTTTAAGAAAAATAAATTCAAATTCAAATAAAAAAAATTCTATAATTTTTTTTTGAAAATTGATGTATAAGTTATGAAGAGTCTTATTTTGAACTCATGTCTAAAATTTCAAATTAATATCATTAATAGTTTCTGAGAAATCATGTGTGGAAGCTAATTTTTTTTTGTTTTGCGAAAAATGAAGTTAAAGATAAGAAAGAGATAGGGTTTTCGTTTAAATTTCTCTACTTATTTCTCCGAAACTTAGAAAGTTTTCAAATTATCAACACAATTTTGGTAACAAAATACTCACAAATATTCAGGCTTTAACATATATATTTTTTTCAAAAAAATTGAAAAATTTACAATTTTTGAGTCTTGTGAACCACATTCATGCGGCGAAAAAGACACCTGGGACGGCATTTTACATAATCACTCTAATACTTGTACAATTTCCTTTCAAACTTCGGTAGATTAATCAGTTCTAATTTCGAGAGAGTGTTTGTTAACAATTCATTTTTAGCAACACGAGAATTTTTCCTAGACGGTTTTCGCAATTTTGAATGTGTCCAAATGCTGAGACAAAAACCTGAGCCTGTATCCCTTTCTTTACATCTCCTCTATGTCAACATGAGCCTCAAAATACTCCACTTAATCAACCACTCTATATGGCAGAATTTCAGAGAAATAATGCTTCGATTGCAAAATTGTTGATCCCAAGCGTGCACAACGATTACAACCGGGAAACAGAAGATCCCTGGTTCCGACAGAATTTAATTTAAACCAGTCAAATATGTTCCCGACAGAGAACACCTTTAACAAAACCATCAAACTCAGGAGTGGCATTTTTTTACACTTTGTCGAATTGAAAGCCTACGGTGGCTTAATGCACGATCCCCAAAATTGCTGTCAGGGAATGTTAAGTGTTTGAAAAAAGAAATTGACAGTTGCAGTTTCCCCCAATTTTTTCCAGTATGTGACAAGTCATGTAACAGTGAATCCAAAAATTAATATTTTGAGTGATCTGGAAGTAAATTCTCCGGAGACTTTTGATCTTTTTGATGGCAAGAGGAAATTTTCTGACCTTTGTGTTTCTTTTTAGTGGCGTCAAGTAAAAAGAATATGTTTTTACTCTTTTCTTGACCCTTTCTTAAAATTTATGAAGGATATTGAATATAACTTATATTTCACCTTATTGACGTGTGGCTATGTGAACAGAGAAAATGCACTGAACTATACAAGTTAAGTGTTTAATTATGTGTACCTCTTTAAATCTTTAAATGTGTATCTCAGGGTCAATTTAGTGCACATCTTGTTAATTTTCTATCGTTATTCAATATTTTTCTTTAGAATTTTAATACATATAAAATATATTTTCAATTACATGCTTGGCCATTTATAAGAAACACATATCTTTTTTAGTGTTAATAGGTTTGATTTGCGTTAAATATTTATCTAAATGTTAAATGAGAAAATAGACGAAAAGGTGAATTTGATTTGGCAAGAAGAAAGGGCGAATATAGAAAAAGATTGCCTGGGTATCCCAGGAGTGCGTCCCCCATTTGTATTGGAGTGAGAATAAATTAACGTCACACTAAATAAAAGCATGAAGGCTGTTGGTGATGGACCTCGAATTTCTGAACTTCAGTGAAGTGACGAAGACGCACCTGAACTTTCACCTATTTCCCTAAACTACTACACCGCATCAACTGAATAAATTTGAGCTAGACAGATTTAACGTGCATCAGACTCTCTACACAGTAGAAGTTCAACGGTAACAAGAGTTAAAAACTCCGATGCACAGGTCACGAGTTCTTGACCATAACCACTAGGATACCACGGCTATCTGAACTTTTACATATTTTTTTCATTTTTAATTGAAATTTTATTGGAGCATTTTGAGCATAATCTGACTTTATCAAATTACGCATGATTTAGGACCAGTTTTCAAAAATTTAGTGTTTTTTTTAAATCATTGTTTTTGCATTGTTTGGCTCTTGTGCCATAAAATCAAACAATCAAATCAATCAACCAACCACGGCCATCTGAATTAATTTGGAGAAAATTATCAGAGAGACGCTGTGGGAAAAATGAAAGGTATCTCATGTTTATTAGGGCTGTTACTACCAAATATAAAGAGGCTGCTCAATGGAGAAAATTCAAATTTAGAGCATGATTCATTAAATGAATCTTTGAAACTAGAGAGAATCGCAATTTTCGAAGAATATAATAAGAACTGCTTCCATTTTTTGCTGTGGCAGAAAGGCTAGGAAGTCGAAAATGTAAATTCTGCAATGTTTCTTTTAATCCAATAATTGGAAAAGCTCAACAATTAGCAAAGTTTTAAAAAATATTCCTAAAATTTTAAAAAACCTGCAATTCATGATATATCAGCTAAAAATAAAAATTGATCAGATTCAGTATAAAGATTCAAACAATGACCTAACTGGATACTTGCGGCTCTAACAGAATCAAGCCAAATACGTTTTTAATGTAGTATACAATAATATTTATTCATATTCCTGTAAGCAAGAAGTAATGTTAAGAATCTATGGAGATTTCCGCCTAACGATCGATTTTGAAGCTTCTTATTAGTTTAAATGGTGTTTAGTTAAACTAATATAACCGAGAGAGCTTTTAAACACTTTAGCGAAATGCAGATTCGACATGTTTATATGCAAACGAGCCTCGCTGATTACATCCCAACAGGTGTTGCCATTCTAAACAGGGAAATGAGTTACCAACTGATAACATGGAGGTGTCTCATTACTTTGAGATGATCACACCGATTACTGCAGCGCTTGGTGAGGGAGTTGTAAAATAGGATATTCACGAGTCCTTCCTACCCTCTACGAATATCATTCACCAGGTGGCGCTGGTTTATTGTAATGGTTCAGTCGATTAGTGTGTGAAAAGAGCACTTCGTTTTACGTTGTAACCTATTAAAGGCAGCAGAGAGATTATCCAATCTTTTAAGGTATCCGACTACGTTCGGAACCGTGATTTTTCAAAAACGCATAAATGGATAATATTTATGGTACTTAGTGTAACTTAGATTATAAAATGTATATAAAATGGTTTTAAGAATAGTATTACAATAAAAAATTATTTAAGTACAATATTTTAGCAAAAAATGAGCATAGAATGACCCATTTTCAAAATATTTTCCTTTTGTGAAAAATGCTTCTATTATAATATTTTGCCTGTATATAGCTCAGACCTCTGAACAGAGGTTCAACTAGAATTTTTGAAATATGTAACATAGAAGTGGGTTTATCCATGTTTTACGACAACACAGGGGAGAAATTTTTTTTAAAAAAAAAGCGCTGATAATTATTTCAAATGGTTGTAACTCTAAAAATAATGTGAATTTTCCAAAAATAATAGTTGAGCCTCTGTACAGAGGTCTGAGCTATATACATGCAAAATATTATTATAATAGAACTATTTTTCACAAAAGGAGGACATTTGGAAAAAAGATTATTCAAAGTTAATTTTTGGCTAAAATATTATATTTAAATAATTTTTTTTGTCAAAATGTCCTTAACACAATTTTATACATGTATTCTAATCTAAGTGGCACTAAATATCATGAAAATGATCCATTTATGCGCCTTTTTCAAATCACGGTTCCGAACGTAGTCGGATACCTTAAAAGCGATTGGTTCAACATTAGTTGTTTCGTATCTGGTATATTTAAATGTTCGATCCATTTAAATTGGTTCCAAATATTTAAAGATCTGATTAAAGTTATTTTACACTTTGTTGAAAAAATAAAAAGGAATTTTTCAGATTAAATCTGTTAAAACTCGCTGAAGAAATAATGTTAGGAGCATTATCCGAGTCCATTTCTAAAAAACATTTCAAAAATCTCATAAAAATATTTGCAATAAAAATTCGCATTCCGCAGCATTAGAAAAATAATCGAATGCGCTGGAGGTTTCTAGTGACTGTTTATTTAGCTGCACTGAGAAGAAAACCGTAGACTATTGGCAAGGTATCTTGTTATTATGAATTACAATCAAGTAATAAATTTGAACTTTTAGCTAGCAACCCACTCTCCAAATTTCCACACCACTCTAACATCAGGACTCAAGGTCTTGGTGGATTTAAAAGGAACTAGACACAATACTCAATGTGTCTTCAATGGCATCAGGATTTGGTTTAGAGAAGATGCCAATTAGGACAATTGTGCTAATAATATAGTTTGGATGTTATTGTTAAAAGATTCAATACCATAATTAATGCATCAACAATTAATATCTATCACCTTGACATCTACGAGCAGAATGCCATTAATTCAACAAATAAAGGTAACCATTGTTAATAGGTTTATCGCCAGCCCATGACCAGCAATTTTTATACAAGTCATGAGTTCAAATCCTGATATCACAAAATAATCACCATGCAAAATAATAAAATGGGTTACTCGAATAATAGATCTGTCTCAATATCTCCACCATGGTGTAATGTAGATGTCAAAACTGACGATCTCAGTAACTATCTCGCCGTTTTATGATCAACTTGATTTGGTTTGATGTTTGTTATCGTCAAGCTATTAAAACTGCGCAAGGATTGTTGGCAACGAACTGCACAATTTTGAACCATATACAAGTGAGGAAGACGATACTTCCGTATCAAGTCCGCATGAGAAATTTGAACTTATAACCTTTAACGTGCATCGGCCGTTCTAATGTGTGGTCACTAGAACTGACTACGCTTCGACAACGCCGCCCACAATTTTCTGATCATGGTCACTGCAATGTCTTAGGATTGTTAATTGATGGAGCTTGAATGATGTTTTAGAGGTTCATTTACAAAGTACGACACACAGATACAAATATAAACATCTATTAGGAAAAGAATTTTAGGTAAATAATAAAAATCGTCTTTTAGAGAAGACAATAAAAATGGGCCAGGATGGCATCCTATACATCTTCTTTCCGGCAGATACAAAAACCTTCACACAAAATTCGCTGGTGGAGCTCACAGGAAACTGTCTTCGAAAAACAATCACGGACTTTTTACAGTGCCCACGCAAAGCTCGCTGGTGGAGCTGCCCGACCTCTCTCACTGAAAAACACAATCATGGAATAAATACCCTGGCGTTGCACTCACGTATGCGCAGTCCCTCGGTTCAGTCTGCGTTGCCACCTAGAGTTTCAGAATGGCTCTAGAGTTCATTACACCACTCGATTGCCGAGTTCACATATCATCAAATAAAGAAGCATGCCAACACAAATTCTAATATTGTTTTATTACTGCATCTGTTTATTGAATACGATTTTTTACTTCTGTTCCCAACACACACCTTGCTATTTTACGTCTTGATATGGCGAAGTGAGTGAAGATTAACGTCGCGCTGTTCAGCAACAGGAGAGCTTTAAACGACGGACATCGTAATTTTGAACCATGGTCAAGAGACGAGGACGACACCTGAATTGGCACCCCCCCCCCAACTACCACACCATGGCAAAAAGGGGGGAACAATTGAACCTCGACATATTTAAACAATCTATTGGTGACATTAAATGAAACGAAGCACATGGTTGCCTATTCAGCACATACGACACATAGGAAATCCGGATTGCCAACCTAGTAATCCGGATTTCCTATGTGTCGTATGTGCCGGATAAAAGAGCTGACGATTGTTGCGATAATAAGTAAGTACCGCCAAAATGTATGTCTTTCACAGAAGCCTTTTATTCCAAAAATGACTCAAGTGAGCAAAAACAATCTCCAGATGAATGATAATATTTCGAAAAGATACAAATTAATTACACATTGACTAGCGTCGACTTACATTACAATCCTTTTCTCCTACTCAAAAAACTTCAGAATAATTACTAAAGATGCCACTTTAAGCAACATAATTTTACCAACAAACGATTATACTTCCGCAAATAAATTAAATAATCAAATAATTTAGAGTTACGTGAATTATATTGAATTAAAACAGACAATAATAATATGGAAGATAACTTTCAACTATGTCTATAACTACTGTATATACTTTAAGTAATTCATTAACAATTAGTTCAAAATAAAGAAAAGAATTTTAAACAGAACTAAAATGTTTTACAATATGGAACAATTATTATTTGAATTTTTTGAAATAAGATCTTATATGTATTTTACTTTTCATATAGTAATAATTCGCTTGTGTGCAATAAAAAATTATATTTTAAGTTAAAGAACTGAAAGAGGGCTTGAAGAAATGCGAATAATGTATATTAATTTTAAAAGTTCTGTACTGAACGTTAATTTAAATTTAAAATGTCATGTATTTAAAAATAGCATTAAATTATTTTGCAGAGGATTTTTTTATTCCCAATTAATTGTGAAACTAATAAAACACATAATTCTAAAACCTCAAGTATTTATTTTTCTCAAAACTATTTTACTATTTTTAATGCTACAGTAAATAACGTTTAACAAAATATTCATAGCTAAAGAATAAAGTTTCAGAAATTTCCCTGCAACCTTTCGTATTCAAATCATCAGGAAATAAGACTCCCGTGAAACATCCAAATCCTTTACATTCTAAACGCTTTCTAGAACTACTACTCCAATTCCACACATATTCAAAAACGCATTGTTTCGGTATTTCCTCATGCGCTCGAATGTCGAATTTCGGAATCAATGTCCCGAATCAAAAGACGGCCGGGTCCATTCAAGCTTCTATATCCAATCCTTTCCACTTCAATTGATACCCATACCTCAAACAATGTGATCTCGCTTCAGTACCTCTAAAAAAGGAAAAGAAAAATTTCCGATCATGTATTCTTTCATCGATCTTTTTCTAAAGATTTTATCTTTCTTTTATCTTATCAATAGATAAAAACTTTTCTTTTTATTCTTTCCAATTCAGAAAATACCTACATACTTTCCACCAAAAATATTTTCCAGTTTTATTTCTGAAAAATCTACTGTAGAACATGTTTCACTATATATGTTTTATTGAGAAATATGTCATTGGAAGTCTTAGTTGAAGACACAGTGTGTTAAATACTCTCCTCTGAATTATCAGTATAAAAATACTAGTACAAAAATATATTTACTAATTGTATTGTGTGAAATGAGGTTGGGAAAAACTTAATCCATATTATAAATGTATTAATTTTATTCATTAAATTGATGAAAATGTAATGGGTATTAGATAAAATTCATACTGAGAGATGAAAATTCAACTCTACTCATACATACAAGGTGTAACACACAAAGAAAACGAGACTAAATATGTAGCCTGAATGATGGATGGCTATTGTACCAAGACAATGGGACCGCTCACAAGGCTCTATCTATCAAGCAGTTTCTGACCAGCAAAAATGTTACAATAATAGGGCATCCTCCTTATTCACCTGATTTAGCCCAATCTGATTTTATTTTCATCTCGTTCAGTTAAATTATGCTGAAAAGGAACCCACTTTTTCTCAGTTGATAAGGTACCTCTGTTACCAGCAATGTTAGCGCCGAATGTAGAAGTGTGGGAATGCAGAAGGGAACTACTTTGTAGGGGTGATATTATCACGGAGACTGGTTCTGTAAATACAATGATTTATTGAACTAGTCTCGTTTATTATATATATATATATATATAATTGTGGCTGCAATAAACCTAGGTCTAGCAACCATTTTTGCTAATGATATGGATGCTTCTCGAAATTACTGGTCTAAGACGTCATGATCTATGACGTAAGCGCCTTTTTCGAGAAAGCATTGGAAAGTAGCAACGTAGACTAATAATAGTAATCGCTAAAAATAATGCCAACTCGGATGTATTGCCAATATTTCGCCGTTTCCATTGCAACGCCATTATAATGTAAGGGACAGGATTTTTATTATAAAATAAATGCAACAGACAGTAATATTAACTTATTAAACACTCAGATTTAATTTATTTTCACTATTTTATGATAAAACTGAGCACTAATTACCCAAAGTTCGTAAAAATATATAATTGGACATCTCCAGTTGAAACTATCAATTACTGATCTATTCCCGAAAAATTATGTTCATTAAGCCAACTGAAAAACAATTACCAGTGTTTTTAATTTCAACGCAAGATGATCATTAAATCGGTAACGAAAAATAATTTCATTACAAATTTCAAAACGAATAAATCCAATAATAGAGAAGAATAAAAAAAAGTAAAATCTAACCCATGTTTCAAGTTACAGTCAAACAAAGGAGCATGTAAAAAAAGGAGAATATTTAATCTAATAATTCTTTCCAGTAATTAAATGTTCGCATCATTTTAGTTTTGTTAAAAGAAAAAAAAATCTTGAACAATGTAACTGGACGTGATTCGCAATTTTAATGAAGCATTACTTTACATTTATTAGTATTAATTAATGAAAAATTCCAAGGCATTTATTTTTAAAAAGTAAAAAATTAATTTAAAAAGAAAAGATAAAACATTGATTTTTGTTATTCTTTACTTTATAAGCTGAAAGTAAAGTTTAAATAATTGCTAATTAGATAACAGATTTTACTTAATTGAATAAAATTAACTATTTGGTGGTGAATGGCTGTTTTTCGAATTATTTATTACTTTGAAACTAACACGAATTCAGAACATTTAAATATAATTAATAAAAATACAGACCTTTTTATGCATTAATTTAAAATATAATTTAATGCAAACGACAAAGTGAAAATGAGGAAAATGGATGATTACAACTAAAGACAAAAAATTAATGTTTCAAAATAATCCATATTTTGCTAAAAATGTAAAAACTCGGTGTTTATTAACCCTTAACTGTATATATATATATATATATATAAAGAGTATTTTTTTCCAGGTATAGAAGTTTAAGTTGGCATTACTTTCCAAGATGGCGACCGATTTAACAGCTGTCAAGTGATTTACTCTCAGTTCGGTTTGGCAATTCATCAAAACGATCATCAAGCAAGGCGTAGATTCGTCGAATAGGCCCAAAAGAGATTGCCGTTGTTCCCGATTTTCATAAGCGAATTTTGTTTAGCGATGAAGCGCACTTCTGGTTGAATGGCTACGTCAACAAACAAAACTGCCGCATTTGGAGTGAAGCTAATCCACAAGTGTATGTCGAAACACCGTTACATCCAGAAAAACTGACTGTTTGGTGCGCTTTATGGGCTGGTGGAATCCTTCTTCAAAAACGATGAATGCCACAACGTTACAGTCAATGGTGATCGGTATAGAGCCATGATTACTAACTTTTCCATTCCTGAATTGGTGACCGCCTAATTTCACGTTTTGGACCCGTGTATTGGCCTCCAAGATCTTGTGATTTAACACCGCTAGACTATTTTCTGTGGGGCTATGTAAAGTCATTGGTCTATGCGGATAAGCCACAAACGCTTGGCCATTTGGAAGACAACATTCGCCGTGTTATTGCCGATATACGGCCACAAATGTTGGAAAAAGTCATCAAAAATTGGACGTCCAGATTGGACTACATCCGAGCCAGCCGTGGCAGTCCTATGCTAGAAATCATATTTAAAATGTAATGCCACAAGTTTATCTTTCGAATTAAAAAAATTCATGACAATCGAATAATACATCGTTGTTTTATTGCAATTTAAAATTCTATACCTCTAAAAAACACCCTTTACTATACGTCCTTCTGAAATACGATTGTTTTCTTTGCCTACTATTAGTAAAACTATTCCGAAAGCTTTGGAATGTAATAAATAGTCTTGATAGTGTTTATGAAGGATTTATTTATTTCAGAGAAAATTTTGCATATTTGTGCCTTTCCCCCCATAGACTACGTACACACGCTGTAACGTTTCCCGTCTCCTAGCTGTGAATCGGCTTCTTTGTGGAAATATTTATCACACGTGAATTCTGCACTTGCATTTCGAAAGTTGCTGCTTGGTCCACCTTGAACCTCCCCGTAAACTTTTGACCCACGAGGGACCCTTTCTCGCCACTAGCTGGATGCAACTAGGTGCTAAAAAGGTGCAAACCCTTGATCCCCAAAGTATATATAGAAAGAGAGATGTTTTAAAACCTTTGAACTGTCAGACTGAGAAAAGAACTCCTTTCTCACAAACCACATGATTTGAACTCTATTATTATTTTAATAATTTTATAACTTTAATCTATAATCTGTAAATAATAGCTGTGACGCAAATAAACCAAATGTTTATATTAATCAATATCACGCTACCTTTATTTATCTCAAACGTTACAGCGTACACTCCTATGTGAAAAACAGTGGCACTGAGGGATGAATCGGGCAGCTTTTATTTAGAACTTAAGAGGTTTACGTCGTATAATAAAGCAACACGAGAGCTACTGACGATGGACCAAGCAGTTCTGAACCAACTTCAGGGGACTAGGATAACTTTGACATGACCCCTTCTCAAACTGCTATATCACGCCAACGGAGTACTTAAAGCCACTACATATTTAACATATATCAGCCCCTCTACACAGTGGGTCTTCAGTGGCACAGGGAATCGAACTCAGGACACGCCCCGACGACAAGCTAGTGACCTTGGCCATTAGAGTACTGCAGTCATAAGTAACCATTGGATAACGTACGAAGCCGACGATTATGACTGTCCGAAATGCGTATCCCATTTTATGAATTATCCCTCACATTGTATTAATGCTAATATGTGGTCATTTATCACAGTCGAAAGGTGCAGTTTAATGCGCATGCTTGAAATTTTTCCTCCGCGTTCGAGTGTGTTGTCGCTAACTCAGTGCTTCTCAAACTTTCAATACTGGCGCCCCCCTTTTCGATCACAATTTTTATCGCGCCCCCCTTATACATTAATAATGTACTGAATGCAATAATAATGCACTTTGATGCTAAAGCTACAATAGGCGATCTTAATTATAAACCATACAAATTAGTAACATAATTCTTAAATTTTGTATACTACTTTTAAGCAAGAATAAATAAATAAATAAAATAATAGGAAAATTATTATGTTAATTTTCCTTTCTCTAATTTTTAAATTGAACATATTGCAAAATTCGGTGGCTGCTTAGAAGACAAAATATAGATATCTGCTAAATATAGAAAAATAATTTAGAGGGTCAATTTTTCTAATCATAAGCATTCCTTATAAACACTTTGCTTTGCAAGACAAGCCCATGGAAGTCGTTAATACTTATTAAACTTGTTCTTAATTTAGTATTAGTTAATTAGTTATAAAATACTCTGTGCAACACTGATACATTAAAAGTATACTGGCTGAAGTACCCGCTCTTTGCACGAGTTCATTTATAAGAAAATAAAACATTATTGATATAATAGCTGAATTGTAAGGAGTGCAAAACCAAATGCTCGACAATGTTTACAAAAATGTAAAATGATTTTTTAAAAATGGTTGCTCAAATTATAATTAGTTTTAAGTGAATTGTAATTTTAAGCCTCACAGAATTAGCATTTATAATTGATGTTAAATAATGAATAATAATATAAATTTCCGATGAAGAATAATTGTATCATTTTTAATATTTAAAGCGAAAAGGCTTCATGTTTTAACCCGGGAGCAGGCGCGCACACGATACGGTCGAGCGGAGTTATTGAGTCACCCCAATCCTTTTTTTTTATAATTAATTCATTGTACACGATACAAATCATGATTTCAGTGAATAATTTAACTAAGAGAAAGTTTACTTACCTACTTTCAAAAACTTTTCAATTTTTCTTTGGTAACAAATAAACAGCTTTGCC
Source organism: Trichonephila clavipes (assembly GCA_019973935.1). Classification (NCBI taxonomy): domain Eukaryota; kingdom Metazoa; phylum Arthropoda; class Arachnida; order Araneae; family Nephilidae; genus Trichonephila; species Trichonephila clavipes. Next base: position 21,996 of record BMAU01013355.1, read on the forward strand.
AGAATTAACGATTTCGTAATCTGTGTGTCCCGCGCGACCACTTCCGGGTAAAAATTGTATTCATTATGATAATATGTATGTTTCTGCTAAAAAAATTGTGTAAAACGTTTTTTTGCATGGAAAAAAGCGCAACAGAGAAATACATAACTTACAACTTCCCTAAATGAAAACAAACACGTAAGAGAGGGGTCATAACTAACTGTACCAATAACTTAGAAGGTCATACAGATTACAGCTATAGTGTGCAGTATTTCAAAAATAATGACAGTGATGAATTTTTTATGTTCCTAAATTTCTTCGATTTTGGGTCTGGGATCTGTTTTTCTCTGAAAGAGTTATATGTCAGGCTTACAAAGAATGCGTAGTAAAAAATCTCTCATCATGGGATTACAGCAAATCAAATAAAAGTTTTTTTTATTTGGTTATAGGATCAAAGACAGCTAATTAGGTATTGAAGAAGTTTTTATTTTTAATGACTTAATATCGTGTGTGTGTGTGTGCCTATAAATTATATTTGAGTAAAAATGCATTTTTTATTATGTCTGAAAGTATTTTGTTTTAATTCATTCCAGTAAATTAATTTTTTTTAATTCTTCTATTTTCGATATGCTCGCGCCCCCCTCGTAAGGTTATCGCACCTCCCCCAGGGAACGCACCCCACTGTTTCAGAAACACTGCGCTAACTAATGGACACCAAATGAAATGCGGTTAAATTTCATTTATTTTCTCCCCAATTGAATTTCAATGTAAAACTTCATTTCCACTTAATTACTGTCTCTTATTAAAATTAAAATCTTTCTTCTCAAAATCTGTTTTTCTGGAATTAAGAAAAATTGTGCTAATTTTTAGTTAATCTCTACCATAGATGGCTGCACTAATCAGAACCTGTTTCTTTGTCATATCTATATACTCAACATGGCCTTTAAAGATAGCTATTATTCAATATTTCACGAATAAGCAGGGAATTCATTAATTTTTACCATGTCTAATATCTAATCCCCACGAGATTCATGGCACTTAATTCATCATTGGTCCTCTCAATCACCTCTCAATATTTCAAGGAACCAACCAAAGCTACGCACATCTCTCTGTTCCCCCTCTTTTAAGTTGGAAATCATTTATTATGTTTTCTTTTCTATCCATTTAGCTACTACCCCTACCTATGTTCAACTGTAGTCCCACCCTACGGAAGATCATTTGGTTTTTTTCAATGTGTTTTACGCACTTAATAGTTTTGACAGCGAATTTGTATGCAAAATCAACTTAATTAATATAAGAAATAGAAAACAATTATGATGAGATGATAAAGTTAAGTTTTAACTCGGTACCTCAAAACTTTAAGCCATGGGTGTGAGATGCGGTAAGATTAATGTGTCTTGATTTTTCTTTCTTTATCTCAAGATGAATTAACAAGTTAAGGAAACTCTCTACTTTAATCTTTGTCAAAAACACGGTGATTCTTAGAGTGAACATTCGTAAGCTTCAGCAGTTGTTTGGAGA
>BMAU01013359.1:0-30807 GCA_019973935.1 Trichonephila clavipes
GTATGCATTTACAGCAGACATTAAAATGATGTATGGAACTATATTAATTAACACTAAACAGCGTAATCTGCAGAGAATCGTTTGGTGTGAAAGTGAACATGAATCACCCAAAATTTACGAACTTTCGACTGTTACCTATGGCACTGTAAGTGCTCCCTACTTAGCACAGAGAACTGTAAAGGACAGTTTTTGTAGAGATTTTCTCTCGCTAGATGGCTGCACCTGTCAACTGTTTTTCGAATTCTCTAAACGGATATTGGCAAGATAGAAATTAATTCTATTCAAATAAATGTTAAACTTAAATAATAATTGTTAAACTTATATTTTATGTAAATGCATTTAATTTCTGTTAATTTTTAAAATGGTTTTCATAATTTATATTTCTGTTTTTATATTTTCTTTACTCATGTAGTCGTATCGATTGTATTATGCTTAACTGCAGCATAACTGTGTAAAATACTAAAAACGTGGCATTTTCTGTACAACGTGTAGATCTATGTTTGCCGCCGTGGAATGAACACGCAGAATAAAATTCCAGTAGATTTTGATAAAGTTTAATGTTTGAATTAAATGAAAACTCAACACACTTGAGTATTATTTAGAGTGCTATGAAGCAAGCACCTAATAACTGGTGACCCTGGATTTTATTTACTGGATTATTCAATATGACAGAAGCTGAAAAGTTCGAAGCAAGCGGTGTTAGCATCAAAATACCGCCGTTCTGGTTCGACAAACCTGAGATATGGTTTTATCAGGTCGAAGCGCAGTTCAGGATTTGCCGGATTACTTCGGAGGAGACGATGTTCAGTCACCTCGTGGCTCAACTGGAACCGAGGGTGTTGGAAGATATCTGGGACATAGTAAAAGATTCTAACCCCAACAAATATACAGCTACGAAGGAACGTCTTTTGAAGATATTCGTCGAAAGCGAAAACAAAAAAATGAAGCGTCTTCTCACGGGGATTGAGTTAGGTGACATGTTGCCTAGTCAACTGCTAAGAAAATGCGCGCCCTCGCTGGTACCGATGTCTCGGAAAAGGCGTTGCGCACACTATGGCTGGATAAAATGCCAGATTCTGTCAAGTGCATTGTAATTGTCAGTGAAGAACACCTCGACAAAATAGCGGCGATGGCAGATAAGATCGTAGAGATGGCGCCGAGAACAGTAGATATCGCAGCGGTACAGGATTCCGCAGGAGTGGATCAACTCATGGCTAAAATAGCCACCCTTGAAGGCCAAATTGCCTCATTAAAGCTGCAACGGAAAGTCCGGAGCTCTAGCCCTCATCACCATCAGAGGAGTAGAAGTCGCAGCAAATCAAGGCGCCGCTACAATCCTCAGGGACGATATTGCTTCTACCATTTCCGATTCGGGAAGAAGTGTCTCCCTGGTAAATGCGTACAGCCGTGCAGTTTCAATGAGCCGGGAAACGAATCCCAGCAGTAGACGCCGCGGCGAGTCCTGCTGCCGATATTTTAGGCCGCAAATTCCGATTATTTGTCAAGGACAGAGAAACCGGATGTCAATTCCTTGTGGATAGTGGAGCAGACGTCTCGATCCTCCCTTGGACAAAAACGAAAGGTGAGTGCCAAACCTCTCAATATAAACTGTATGCTGCTAATGGCACTGAAATTCCAACATATGGTCTAAAAATTCTCACGCTGGACCTAGGCCTAAGACGCCCATTTCAGTGGCCGTTTATTATTGCCAAAGTTGAGCGAGGAATCATAGGTGCTGATTTCCTTCAAAAATTCCAGTTGCTGATAGATCTGCACAACAGGAAATTAATCGATGGAGTAACAAATCTTTCAATTAAAGGAGAAGTTGCTACCATCCAAGAAAATAATGATCTCAGCACAGTCAATAGAGCCTCCAAATATTTCAACCTGCTTAAGTTGTATCCTGATTTAACCAAGCCAAACTTGGTTAACAGAGTTGTTAAACATGAAGTAAAGCACCACATCCTAACAACTGGCCAACCGGTTTATTCGAAGGCAAGACAACTAGCCCCTGATAAGTTGAAGCTGGCGAAGCAAGAGTTCCAATTTATGCTGGACAACGACATTATTAGACCCTCAAAATCTCAATGGGCAAGTCCATTGCATTTAGTAAATAAAAGGATGGCACATTAAGACCATGTGGCGATTACAGGCGACTCAACGCACAGACAATACCAGATCGATATCCAATTCCTAGAATTGAGGACTTTAATCACATCCTGAAGGATAAAAAATATTTTCCAAGATAGATCTAGTAAAGGCTTATTATCAGATACCAATTGCTGAGGAAGACAAAGAAAAAACTGCCATCACCACCCCATTTGGCTTGTACGAGTTCAATACTATGAGTTTTGGACTGAGGAATGCTCCTTCAACCTTCCAACGTTTCATTACTGAAGTACTGTATGGACTCGACTTTGTTTTCCCGTATCTTGATGATGTACTTGTTGCCTCATCTACTGAAGAGGAACACAGTGAACACCTAAAAATGGTATTTGAAAGATTCCAGCAATATGGACTTCGAATAAATGTCTCCAAATCAGTGATGGGAGCTGCCCAAGTTGAATATTTGGGATTTCTGATCACTGCAGAAGGTTCTCGGCCATTGCCAGAAAAAGTTCAAGCTATCTTCAACTACAAACTACCAGAAACTATTCATGACCTGCGAACGTTTCTGGGCATGATAAATTTTACCGAAGATACCTAAAGGATGCTGCTAAGACCCAAGCACCTCTACATGAACTGTTAAAAGGAGCGAAAAAGAAAGACCGCAGAAAAGTGCATTGGACTGATGACACCAGGAGAAGCTTCGAAAAATGCAAAACTGACCTTGCCGAAGCTGCTCTTTTATCATTTCCAAGATCTGGACTACCCTATCACTTTGCACAGATGCATCAGATTTTGCTGTGGGCGCAGTACTCCAGCAATTAGAAAACGAGCGTTGGAAACCAATAGCTTTTTACTCAAAGAAGCTAAATGAAACACAAACAAGGTATAGTACCTATGACCGAGAACTATTGGGAATATACCTTTCAGTGAAACATTTCAAACACCTGCTGGAAGGGAATGATTTTGTTATATATACTGACCACAAGCCTCTAACTTTTGCATTTAAGCAAAAAATGAAAAAGCATCACCAAGACAACAACGACAACTTCAATACATTTCAGAATTTAGTTGTAACATTCAACATGTATTGGGTAAAGATAATGTTGTTGCAGATGCCTTATCCAGAATTCATTCAATTTCCGAAATCAACTTTGAGGAAATTGCAGAAGAGCAAACTACTGACGAAGAGTTGCAAATATTATTGCACAACAATTCTTTAAAATTTAAACCTTCGACATTGCCATCTGGGAAAAAACTTTGGTGTGACATCTCAACACAAAAAATTAGGCCTTACATTCCACAAAAAATTCAGGTTTCAAATATTCCAACTAATTCATGGCTTAGCTCACCCTGGTATTAAATCTACAGTTAAACTGATGATTGAAAAATATGTCTGGTCAGATATTAAAAAGCAAGTCAGAGAATGGGCAAAAGCTTGCATTAGATGCCAAAAATGTAAAGTCAGCAGGCATACAAAATCCAAATTAGGAGACTTCGAACAACCAGATGAAAGGTTTAGTGTAGTTCACATAGATCTCATTGGAAAACTACCACCTTCAGAAGGGATGCAGTATTGCTTAACCTGCATTGACCGATTCTCTTGCTGGATGGAAGCAATTCCTATACCTGAAATAACAGCTGAAATAGTTGGGAGAGCATTTTATGAGAAATGGATTTGCAGGTTTGGAGTACCTGCCAAAATAGTCACAGATCAAGGTCGACAGTTTGAGGCAGAACTATTTAGAAGCATAGCTGCAATATGTGGTGCTAAAGTAGCCCACACAACATCTTATCACCCTCAATGTAATGGGAAAGTTGAACGTTTACATAGGACCTTGAAAGGTGCCATAAAAGCTCACAACAATATTAGGTGGACAGAGTCATTACCCACTGTGTTGTTAGGTTTAAGAGCTGCCATAAGACCTGACATTTGTTAAGCATTGGTTTGCTAGAACAGCGGTACCGTTCTTTCGCGGTCGTAACATCACGATGGATGACGTCACAGAAAAGACGGCTGTCTGTTGACGTTGATCGAGTGGGTTCCTAGGATAGCGGTCTGCTGTACTTACGTCCGTAGCTGTAAACAATCTTAAAATGGATGATTTAGATGTTGCCTTGTTATTGTATTTGGAAGATGAGCAATCATCAGAAGAAGAAAATCGTTCTGAAGAAAGCGAATTATTTAAAAATAGATCTTCTGAAGGAGCTTTTCAAATTTTAGTGTGTCGCCATCTCCACTGCAATGACGAAAAGTTCAGACAATACTTTCGCTTGACGCCAGTATTGTTTGATTATGTGCTAAATAACATACGGGATGAATTAACATCCAAACCGTACAACAGGCACAAAAAGCCTATATGCCCAGAAGAAAAGCTATGCATTCTTGTGAGGTAAGTTCAATTAATCAAGATGTAATATTTTCTGTGTTGTATTGATATATATATATATAATGTCATTTTAAATCACAGTTTTATAGTTTGTAGCAAGTTTTCAATAAAGAAATGTTTTTAATCAGCACATATTTAAATACTAAATAAGGAAAGATAAGTGAAAATTAAAGAATTTTTATAATCTATTATAAGTCTAGTTATAGTATTAAGTTAAATATATTTAAAGAAATAGAGATAAAATAAAACACTAATTTGTACTTAATGTACATACATTTAAAACTCAATTTAAATTATTTTATTAATTTTGGAAAAATAAATGACAAAAATGATATTTTTATTTAGTATAATGTCACATAACTTTGATTTTATTTATTTCAGACACTTGGCCACGGGTGAGTCATTTCGTTCACTTGCCTTCCAGTATCGAGTGAGTCATTCATGGATAAGTGTGATCCTACGAGAAGTAGTTGAGGCCATTATAAAAAGAATGTTTCACGTAGTATTGCCAACACCAACAATGGGTCAATTTCAAAAAGTTGCACAGCAATATTCTACAAAATGGAATTTTCCCAATTGTATTGGAGCAATTGATGGAAACATATAAGAATCAAAGCTCCAAAAAACAGTGGATCACTGTTCTACAACTACAAGGATTACCATTCAATGGTGATGTTGGCAGTTGTTGATGCCGACTGTAAATTCACAGCTGTTGATGTCGGTTCCTATGGTAGAGAAGGAGATGCAGGCATTTATCTGAAGAGTGAAATAGGGCGGAGAATAAAAAATAATACATTCAACGTACCACCACCAAAAGCCTTACCTGGAACAGACACTGTTATACCTCATGTCATTGTTGGGGATGAAGCCTTTGCGCTACATCAAAATTTGATGAAGCCATATCCAAGGCAACAGTCACTGCATGATGCTTCAAAAGCAATTTATAACTATCGGTTGTCTCGAGCTAGACGGACAACCGAAAATGCTTTTGGAATATTATGCAGTTATTTCAGGCTTTTTTTTCGTCCAATTTCAACTGCTCCAGAAACAACAGAAAAAATTATAATATGTGCCTGCATACTGCACAACATTTTGCGTGAGGCAAAAGTGCTTGCTCCAGGCCAAACCCATATTGACAGTACACTCCCATTACCGGTTGAAAATTTCCTCCCCTTAACTGAACATAATGTCCGTGGTACAACAGATCTTACACAAATCAGGGAAATGTTTAAAAATTATTTCAATGGCCCTGGAGCAGTTGAATGGCAGAAAAATTATGCTAAGCAACATTAATTGTGTTTTCCTTACATATTTTTTTGTATATATTGAACATACTTTTTTTATATTGTACCTATATATTGAACATATTTTTTTTATATTGTATCCTATATATTGAACATATTTTTTTATATTTTATACACATTTTTTATACAGTAGAACCTGTTTTTGTGCAGTCCTTTTCTATGCGGTATACGAATTTCAACACCTTTGCTGCCACTGTAATGTTTTCGATCATTTCACATAAGAGTATGTACACAACAAGATGTATTGTTCATTTTTTATGAACTTTCTCCTGATTGCACGTTCAATTGCTTTCTAGATGATAGATTTGAATTTCAAAAAGAGCTTTAATCATGCATATCTGGTAATTGTGAAGTTTGCAAAAACTTATCCTAAAAATAAATGTGTCGAAAAATAAATCGATTGAAATTGTATCTTCAAGTGACGAAAGCAATTTTTAACTAATTACTGTGTTGTACATACTTTACATATATTATTTTATTATATCAATAAATGAAATCAAAGAATTTTGATTATTTGTTGCATGAGTTCATTGAAATTAAAGAATTACAAAAACCATATATTATTTCTAAGTAATTCCCCAAGGATTAATTTTCATAAAATTCTTTTTCTCAAAAGTAAACATTTGGAAAAGTTTAAAAGAATCTGTAAAATTCCTAAAACTTCTAGTCAAATCCCACATATAACACATTATACTAATACCAATATTTTTGTATTGAATTGGGTAAACAGTTAACTGACTTCAAATGCTTTTATAATACAAAAAGACAATATGCTCCAAAGAAGTGTTGCATATAGCTGTAAAGAAAATACAATCATGACATGATTTAATAGTTTTATTCATATATTTCTTTTTTTTCACAGTTTAAAAAATTAATTTAAAAACTGAACAACAAAAAAAATACAAATGAAAAAATACAATTTTGATAAGTGATTTATAAGTTAAGTTACTTCCTTTATTTACATTAAAATAAGAGAATTTAATTTAAACACTGAACAAAAACAACAACAAAAAAAGAAAAATATGAAATTTTGATATTTGCAACTTAAACAAAAAATTCTGAAACATTTGCTTTGCTTGGGGTTGAGCAGACTGGTGAGAGAGATGCATCAGATTTGATCATTTTTAACTCAGCATTACTAATCAAATTAGTAATCTGAATTCTCAATTCAGCCTGCTCTTTACGAGGGAATCTTTTATATATTTTTGCCATGGATCCAAAAAAAAGATCCGCCTCATCTTGCTCATTCTGAGGAGCGACTTTTCGTTCAGCTATCTGTTTTAACAGCTTGAATCGCTCTTCAGAATGTGTGATTTTTTTCTTTTTTGGGGGCGGCGTACCTTGACATTTTTCTTCCTCCATTTTCCCAAAATAATCATTGGAGTCAGGGTCAAGGATTTCTGGTCCCGAGTCAAAATCTGGCTCAGTGGATGAGAATTGCGTCACATCACTCAAGCCCACATTGGTGGTTGTGGTTCTTTGGGATACGGCAAAACTGTCCAAAAATGACAGCAATTCAGATCGCTTTTTTGCTGCTATTCCTGAAGAACCGCTGCCAGGTTTTCCTCTGCGCCGAATATAGTAATCTCTCACGTACCCCCATCTTTTACAGCAATCATAACCTACAAACATTAATTTATTTTTTACAAACTGTTCCATTATAACACATTTCATCACAATATTTCTTTTTTGAATGTTGTGTAACCTTACTGATAGTTATATTTTAATGTCATAAAATAAAAATTAGTTTTCAAAAAATTGTTGATATAGCATAAAATTATTGACAAATGAACATGGTGAAAACATAACAAAATGTATTTACAATGCTTAATTCTTCCAAGTTACAGTTTTCATGAGTACAAAAATACACCAAACATAACATAATAACCGATAATAAAATAATTAAAAGTGATTTTTGGGTAACTTACACTTGCCTCGAAAATCTGCATACAGGCAATTAACTGCTGCTGAGATTTTGCAAAAAGATTGCAAGATTTGCGTCGTTCTCAAGTTGTAAATATTTGTATTATTTTATGTAATATTCAAGTGATTGTTGATTCTACTATTTGAATTTAAGACGATTGAGGAATCAATACAAAATAGCTTTGATTCAGAAATACTTCATTTAATTAACGATTATTGCATGAATATGAAAGATGATCGCCTGTACGCAGACTTTCCGAGGCAAGTGTATATCATATGTAAAAAAACATACAAAATTTGTATTTTCACGTACCTGATTTTTCCAGTGTGGTCCCAATACTTTCCCACAAATGTTGTTTTGCTTGCGCCTTCCTGTAATCTGGATGTCTTATATTGTATAAGAGTTCGTGATTTCTCACGAAATCTATTAATATTTCATCCTCTTCAGGAATCCAGAAAATGTTGGAGCTCATTTTTGGCCACCGCTATCCAGAAAAACGTTCGACAAACTGTTGCTGCCGCTATGACGATCGTAACGACCGGCAACTTCACATTCCGCTCCCATCCACCGCTCTCTAGGAAACCACGCCTATCTATTTACACAGGCGACGTTTTAGTGACGTCATCCACCGTAATGTTACGGACGTTAAAGAGCGGCACCGCTCCTCTAGGAAACCATAGCTTTACACAATTGCACAGATGGTCTATGGTACTTCCATTAAATTACCTGGCGAATTTTTTGATCCCCTACTATTAACATGGATCCACAGAATTTTGTCGCCAAATTACAGCAGCACATGGCAGAGCTAAAGCCACTGAAGTCTCCTAGCAACAGGAAGCAAAATATCTTTGTGCATAAAGATTTGAAATCCTGTTCCCATGTGTTTCTTCGTATCAACAGAGTTAAAAAAGCATTAGAACCACCATATGAAGGACCATATACTGTACAAAAAAAGTATGATAAATATTTCACAATCCTAATCAAAGATAAAACAATTAATATATCTGTAGATAGACTGAAACCTGCCTATTTGTTAGCAGTGGACAATCAAAATGAACAAACTAGTGTTGGACAAAAAAATGAGATTTCAAATTGGAAAGAACTTTCCCCAATGCCTGATGAACAATCTACTACCAGCTGTGGTAGAAAGATAAAAAAACCAGTAAGATTTAGAGAATAAACAAAATAGCAACTATTATGTATGTAAGTGTTAAAGTTTGAAATTCCCTTCACTTATTACTAGTAAACAGTTATTAAAAATTAGTAAATTTGAAAATCACCATTTATAAAAATGTATCTAATTGATTAAATATATACTTGGTAATAATTCTCTTGGTAATGCAATTCATGTACATATAGTGAAAAAGTTATAGTAAACACTGCTTTAAATGTTGTAGATATGCTTATAAAATGACAATGTATGTTAATTCCTGGATTTTAGAATTGAAAATTGACTCTTAATTGGTTATATATACATGTATGATTTTTATGCTAGTATTGTGAAATTTAAATAATTATTCTTCCACTATCCTGATATAACCTTCATCAGTAAGTTGTAAGCAAAAGTAGAATTGTGTGTAATTTCATAACAGCGAGAATCTAAATCAAACAAAAGCTTTGTAAATAAAAAGAAATTAAAGAGCATGATGTACAATTTTCCATATATATTCTCGCATTCAAAGTAATATATGTTATACAAAGTTCAACTTTATGTCACAAATAATTATTCATTACTACTGTTTTTTTTTACATTGTCGACAGAATTTCCCTCATTAGTATTACAATTTGTGGGCATCTCATCTCTTAAATGTGTTATAGAATGTGTTTTTTTTTCTTCATTGGAAAGTATGTATTTTAACAAAATTATCTATTATGTATTTAATAGTGAACATAAAATTTTCAGGATATCAATATAGATATGTGTTAGCATCAAATTCTATGTTTATAAATAAATATATGTTAGCATCAAATTCTATGTTTATAAATAGATATGTGTTAGCATCCAATTCTATGTGTAGAAATAATATGTGTTAGCATCAAATAAAATGTATATAAATAGATACTGTTTTGCATAAAAATGCTCAATTGTGGTAAATGGATTGTATTAGTGATTAACTGAGTTATAATTAATTATGTGGTGAATTGAAACTAAAGTTTTCTGATATTCTTTCTTGTAAATAGGAAGTTTTCTGTATGTATATATTATAAAATTACCCATTGTGTATGTAAATATGAAAATTGATTTTTAACACTATTGGATTTGATATGTTTCATAATATTCAAAAAATTAAGGTGTTGTCATTGCAGAGTAACTTGAAATGTTTTTTTTTAATGGCATGTTAACTTTCATTGGAATATGAATGATTTTTTTTTCGCAAAATATTTATGTACTCCTTAGTTTCCCATGTTCAAATATTGACTGAGTTTTGTGTATTTGCAAAAGCATTCTGTAGTTTATTATTTTTTTTTGAGTTATTGCATATCTTATATATACTCTTTTTTGACTTTGTTTAAATTTGATTGTTGCTCAGTATAAATATACATTTAAAGTAATTGCTGAACATTTTAGTTGTATTTTTCCATGTATTTTTTAAGAAACAGGAAGGTAGCTGTGTTTAAATATTTTAAACTTGTAGCATATTTTGTGCATTAAGACTTCTGTAGCAATCCTGTAGTAGTAATTTTGTGTTGTGTAATGCAATGATTAGTAATAATTGTGTTAAAAGCGGTTTGTATAAGTTTAATTTGTAAAAAAAAAAAAAAAATGAAATTATAATCTGTTCAATAAGTCTGAAACTGTCCCTGCCATATATTTTTTTTTTCTTGTATCGTAACTTTGTTACTGGCAAGGAGTAATGTAAAGGACAGTTTTTGTAGAGATTTTCTCTCTCGCTAGATGGCTGCACCTGTCAACTGTTTTTCGAATTCTCTAAACGGATATTGGCAAGATAGAAATTAATTCTATTCAAATAAATGTTAAACTTAAATAATAATTGTTAAACTTATATTTTATGTAAATGCATTTAATTTCTGTTAATTTTTAAAATGGTTTTCATAATTTATATTTCTGTTTTTATATTTTCTTTACTCATGTAGTCGTATCGATTGTATTATGCTTAACTGCAGCATAACTGTGTAAAATACTAAAAACGTGGCATTTTCTGTACAACGTGTAGATCTATGTTTGCCGCCGTGGAATGAACACGCAGAATAAAATTCCAGTAGATTTTGATAAAGTTTAATGTTTGAATTAAATGAAAACTCAACACACTTGAGTATTATTTAGAGTGCTATGAAGCAAGCACCTAATAGAACTTTAACCCAATTGTCGATGTGGATGAGGAGGCTAACTTCCCTATAGCAGCTTCCGTTTTACGGAACAACTTATATATGGACGATGTCCTTTGTGGTGCTGCAACGTTAGAGAGGAGGCAATTGTTCTCAGACAACAATTAAAAGGAATTTTGAAAAGTGCTGGAATGGAGTTGCATAAATTTTGCGCCAATCACGAGAAATTGTCACCAGATCCCGAACAGAATTACAATTTTGCAACTTTAACAGAGACGAAAACGTTAGGAGTGTCGTGGAGAAGCCGAACCTAGATTGCTTTTTGATTAAAGTGAAAGTCTGTTTGGACACTTCTTATACTAAAAGAGACGTCTTGTCTACTATTGCCAAGATCTTTGATCCTGTTGGACTGATGGCACCAGTAATTTCCAAAGCAAAGATTTTCCTCCAGCGTTTGTGGAGAAGCAAATTGGAATGGAATGACCTTCTGCCAGCTGAAGAATATCGAGAATGGCAGCAATTCCTAGTATCTTTAGAGAATATCAACAATATAGAGATACCAAGGCGTATTCTTGTCGCTTTTCCAGAAGTTATTGAGATCCATGGTTTTGCTGATGCCTCAGAGTGGTGCTACGGTGCAGCAGTTTACTGCAAATCTAAAAATTTGAAGAGTGAAACTTTAGTTCGGTTAATCACAAGCAAATCGAGAGTAGCGCCTATTAAAGCCTGACAATTCCCAGACTTGAATTGTGTGCTGCAGTGCTATTGGCAAAACTGGTGAAAAGAGTTGTAGCTGCTTTACAACTAGAAACTGCCGAATTATATCTTTGGTCGGATTCGATGATTGTCTTGGCGGGGCTTCGAAAGGAACCGATGGACTTAAAGACCTTTGTTCAAAATAGGGTTGCCAAGATACAAGAACTCTATCCTAATCAGTTATGGAGACACGTACCATCTGATCAAAATCCTGCAGACTTAGTCTCCCGAGGAGTCGATCCTGATAAACTTTTACAACAAAACTTATGGTTTAATGGACCAACATTTCTTTCAGGTGATGACTATCCCAATCGAACTATAAACTGTAGAGAGAAGCTAGATGAATATAATTCAGAACTGAAAAACTGTGTTAATGAACAAATTGAAAACTTTCAATCGGTGCTTAATATTCATGTTAATGATTTTTTAAACGACCTTCTTAATCTAAGCAATAATTATATAACTATTTTGCGTGTATTAAGTTTTATTTTCAGGTTCGTGGAAAATTTAAAGGGAATAAATAAAGAGGCTGGTCCACTCACACAAAGGAATTTGAGAAAGCTGAAACATTTCTGGTAAAAAAAGTGCAAGAGCAAGAATTTTCCAGTGATATTAACCATCTTAAAAGTAAGGGGTGTGTGCTACCAAACAGTAAGTTAAAGACATTGAATCCCTTTTTAGATGACAACGGTGTCTTAAGAGTAGGAGGACGATTGTGTAATTTAGAGTTAAGTTTTAATAAAAAGCACCAGATAATTTTACCAAAAAATAATAAATTAACTTTAATAATAATAGAATATTTTCATAAGAAATATTTACATGTGGGAACTGTATCGTTACTGAATCATATTCGGGAAAAATTTTGGCCGTTGAATGGTAGGTCAATGTGCAGAAAAATTGTATATAAATGTTGTATGTTTTAAAGCTTAACCAATTGTGTCAACTCAAATTATGGGTAATTTGCCAAAAGAGAGACTTATTACTGATTATCCATTTAATTGTTCAGGAGTAGATTTCTCTGGTCCTTTTTTCATTAAAAATAAAAGACAACGTAAAGGAAATTTGTTTAAAGTGTATATTTGTATTTTTGTGTGTTTTGTGTTTAAAGCGGTACATATTGAGTTAGTATCAGATTTAGCATCCCAAGCATTCATTGCCGCGTTGAAAAGGTTTTTTGCTCGAAGAGGCAAATGTGCAAAACTGTTTTCGGAGAATGGTAAAAATTTCGTCGGAGCTAGCAATGAAATTAAAAAACTCCTTGAAATAGTCAGAAAACCAGACGAAAAATTAGCTAATTACTTAGCAGCAGAAAGAATAGAGTGGAAATTTATTCCCGCGAGGTCACCCAATTTTGAGGTCTTTGGGAAGCGGCCATAAAGTCATGTAAATATCACTTAAAAAGAGTTGTGAATGGAATTAATTTAACATGAGGAACTACTTACGGTCACTGTACAAATTGAGGGAATTTTAAATTCTCGACCGCTTTGCCCTTATCAAACAATGATGATGATTTCCAAGTGCTTACACCAGCTCATTTTTTTAATTAATAGGTCTTTAAATTCGCTAGAAGAGCCTAATTTGACAAAATGTAAAGAGAGTAATCTCAAAAAAGTGGCAAAAAATAACTAAGATAGTTTAATTAATGTGGAAATTTTGGAGTCGTAATTACTTGAATCAATTACAACAGAGAGGAAAATGGATGTTTGAAAAAAATAACGTTAAAATTGGAGACTTGGTTTTAATAATTGAAGAAAATTTACCAACATATAAATGGGCATTAGGTAGAATCGTAGAATTGTATTATGGCGAAGATAAAAAAGTGCGTGTTGTAAGAATTAAAACTCAGTACAGTTCATGTAAAAGAGCCATATCTAAAATTTGTGTTTTACCAATGGAAGATCCTTAAATATAATTTGAATTTTTCATATAGTGTACCATTGGTGGTGTGTAAATTTACTCATTGTTAGTAAAGTGATTTTGTATTTGAAAAAAAAAATATTGTTATTTGTGAAATCTTGTATTTATATAATGATTTATGTAATTGTATTTCTTGAGAATTGTCAAGTGTTGAATGTGTAAAGTGTTCTAGATGTAACCAATATGAATGTTAATTTAGTAACAAAATGATTGCATGGTTAAACCAGTGCAATGTGGGGCGGTATGTTAGTTCTATTAATGAACAGCGCCCTCTAGCGGCTTGTAAAATAAACCTTCAGTGTATGTGTAACACTCATTCCGAGAGGTAGTGTACGGAGTAGAGAAATTAAAGAGATCACAGTCCACTGCTAGTGTTGTTTATTATGTTGAGTCAAAACAAATATAAATAAAATAAGTTGAAAACTACTTCATATTATTGTTATGAAAACGGTCGCCAAAAGTATGGCCAAGGTTACCATAAACAAGACGAGCGATGTTTGTAACAAAATACGTAAGATTTTTTCGATAAAATGCAACAAAATTAGAATAGAATCATTTCAATACTAACCTGTAATGAAATGCTTGTTACAAAGCGCAGATTTAGGATTTGCTTTCCAATTTTTTCTTTGCAATGCAGCTTTCTAGATGGATTTGCTGGAAAGCGGTACATTTTAACAGCCGAAAGCAAATTTCTACCTCTTCTCATACTGCATCCAACTGCAGAACACATAGTTCCCAGTTTGCGAAAACAAAAAGGGTTCCAACGACATCAGCGCCCTCATAGTAAGCTTTACGTTAGAACTTGTCCATAACGTGTTAATCCTATTTACAGATGGCGCTAGTGAACCGAAACAAGTTTTACACTGACATGTACATGTATTTGTGTGTACCGAACCAGACCAAATCTTTCAGGCAGTTATTAAAAACTTAATGCAACAATTGAACTACTACAAGCTGGGTTTTTTTACAATTTTTTAAATTATTACTGAGATTTAAAATTTATAAATCAATTTTTAAAAATCGATCTTTTGTTTCATTGAATACTCATGTTGGATTTTTCGAAAACATTGAAAGAGATCAGCAGACTAGAGCCCAACATGAAACTTCAATTTTCAAATCTTGTGTGTTACAAATGCCTTTTATAACTCATGATTGCAACGAGTCCATCTGTACGTTAAAAAGTATTTTCTAACATCAAGTCCATCAATCTCATTAGCCAATTTGTATCAAGTTTATGCGGAGATTTCTTACAATATACTTAATGAATCGAGCTCATTTTAAAGAAGAAAAAAAGAAAAAAATACAAACACGTTTGCCTATTCATGGACATATAACGTGTTAATTCTATTTATAGATGGCGCTAGTGAACCGAAACAATTTTTACACTCACATATACATGTATTTGTGTGTACCGAACCAGACCAAATCTTTCAGGCAGTTATTAAAAACTTAATGCAACAATTAAACTACTACAAGCTGGGTTTTTTAACAATTTTTTAAATTATTACTGAGATTTAAAATTTTTAAATCAATTTTTAAAATCAACCTCTTGTTTCAATACAAATAATTTTTCAAAAATCATTTTCGGCATGGTAAACATGATTTTATACATGTAACAATCTTTATATTAATTAAATTTATCCTCCGCTAAGGGCACAAACTCTGAAACATTAACATCTACATTAATCACCTTGTTTGGAATGAGATCTGTAATCTTATTAATTACTAACAACATTAACTCACTCTCAAAAGTTTTGGCTTTATTTGCAACTGAAGTTTTTACGCAATTTTTAACAATTATAGAAGCATCATTAACGCACGAAACCACTGTATTCATTTTCTCCATTTTCAGCTGCAACTTCTCAGCACATGCCCTTGTACATAAACAAGACTGCGATTTTTTAAATTATTACTGAGATTTAAAATTTTTAAATCAATTTTTAAAAATCAACCTTTTGTTTCATTGAATACAAATAATTTTTAAAAATCATATTTTCGGCATGGTAAACATGATTTTATACATGTAACAATCTTTATACAAGAAATTGCTATGTTGCAAAAATATATTACATAAAAAATACATTTAAAAATTTTCTCCCAAGATATTATCATTTCATTTTTCCTGCAAGTTTTAACATAAATTCTTTTTTTTCCTTCACCCAGTTCGTTTATAAATTATATAATATAATTTAGGAAACTAATGTTAAAAATTCAAACATTTCTCAAAACAATTCATTGACAAGAAATAAAAAAAAATATGAGAGAAAGACATCCCGTTTTATTCAAGACTTTTAAACCCCATATGAACAGTAGAAAGACTATCGCCCCTCTAGCGGCTAGAACAATCTTCAGTAATGGCCAAGCTTCGGAACTGTAAGGACGTACGAGCATGCGCTCCGATCCCTTTCAATTCTATTGTAACTGTTAGTTCTCTAGTTATGTATGTAAATGTTTGTTTTGTCTAATAAACGTGTTTAATTAACTAGTGGACTTAATTAAGAACCCCTTCCCCGCGTGTCCCTTTATTACATTGGGTCACAAACCCTTATAGACTTAAGTTTAATTTCCATTAAAAAAAAGCAAAGTATAATAAAAAATTAATTTTGAAGAATTATTTTCTTCATAGTTCCTAACAACACAGAGCATTGTCTCCTATAATAAGATCCCTGGTTTATAAGAAAATTCACCAAAATGTAGAAAGAAAATAAGAAAAATAATAAATGTAGAAAGTGTTTTCTACCACTTTTTATGTTACGAATATAATTTTATAAGAAAGCATCGAGAGACCGCTTGTAGAATTAGTAAAAGTAAAATTTTTGAAATTAAGTCTCCCTCTGGGGGCAAAGTGATTTAAGTAAAGAATCTTTCCTTCTCAATCCTGATAGCTAGGGTCTAAATTAGGGGGGACCAAATAATAAAGACGGGACGAGTCTACTGACGTGCAGGTGGACGGAGAACGTTTGCTAGAAGAAGTAGGGAATGCGTAAGGATTTGGGACTGGGATACATTTGTCCAACACTTCAGCGGGGACCGACCTTGGCAGGTCAGAAACAGGTGTGGTGGTGGGGGGGGAATGAAACATTTCGAAGAGGGAATTTTGGTTGCTCTGTGAGGCATGCGATGCGTGGAGGAGGAGGGGGAGGCTAGGTTTCCTGAAAAGTGGACAAATCTATTTTGAGCTAGTGTCTGAGGAAAAGTGGACAATTCGCACTTTTAAAGAGGGAAAAATTCTCAGTTAAAGGGAAAAATTTCTCAGTTTTATAGGGAATTAATCCCTGAAGAAATCTGAAAAAGTATCCGAGCAACGTTTTTGCAAACATTTCTCCGTGCAAGCATTTGTAAAAAGTCAGAAACTCATGGACATACAATGAATGCATACAGTGAAATTTGAATTAAAGGAAATAAATTATTTTGCAACATTAAAGAAATTTAATTCTTGTTAAAAATGAATAATGTGGTTCAAAATATAAAGAGTCGCAATAATCGTAAGGTTGAGAAAAACCATTTGGAATAATATGTCCATTTTTTTTTTTAAATTTTACTTTTATGTATGATAAAATGAATGGGAAAAGTAATCGTACATTTTCTTTAACAAAATTTTAATGCAATAATGGTTAGAGGATAAATTGTTTTATTAGATGATTTGTGTTTTCTGTTTCCTTACAAAGTTTAGCAGCATTTTTGATCATGTATCAAGCAAATATTTCTGGTGATGAGGAAAAAGTATTTGTTTATGAAAATGTTTGTGTGAATTTTTTAATTTATAAAAAATATTTTCAAATATGAACACACACATTTTAATAGCAATAGCTTTTTATAGAGTAGAAGTATATTATTGTACTTTTAAAAATTAATAAAATATTTCAATTGTCAACGTATGAGAATATTTCCTATATTGACAAATAACTCATACAAAATGAAATTCTACAAAAAGACAACTTGTACACATTACAATACATAATAAGTCAATAAGGGTAAATTTTTAGTTGTATTATATTAGTTTTTCCCTAAAAATGAGTTTCTTTCCAAAAAGTGAGAATAATTGTCATCATCAAATGTTCTTTTTTATCCTTTTTGAAAAAAAAAGAAATGATAATTATCAATATTACATATATGTAGACTAAAAACTAAATCAAATTCAAAAACTATGAAATATTTCTTAATTATACATAAATGGTTCTTAATTATTTAACCTTGTTCAAATTCCAAAATTTTTAACTCTATACAAATTTTGATTACATATGTATTTAAAAATAAAAATCCATTTTAATTTTCAACATTTTATAATTACTACTTTTAAAAATTTTAATATACAGTCGGACTTTAATCTAAAAAAAGTCGCCAAATCCTAAAAAAGTTCTTAAAGTAGAAAATTCTGTACAGCAATTCATCATCTTTTTCAATAATATATACTTTATAAACTAGTTCCAGGTAAAAGTTCGTAAGATAGTAGTTCATGATATACAGGTCCACCTGTAATTCAATATTTCTATATACGTATATATATATATATTTAAAAAAACCTTACTTATGTCAGAAAAAGCTAATTAAAGTGTTTTAATATAGTTTACTTCACACTCTCAAGATCTATGAATTTCTATTTACTCGAAAACAAATGTCAACACTCAATGGAGAAAAATAATTTCTAAGTTTTGAAGGCTAAACCTAAAATATTGCATTAATTGTCACAAATATTATCATTTAGATAAAATGAACTTATTTGCAGCAGGATTAATCCTAGGTTAGATACTATGAAGTAAATATTTAAATGTAAACTGGAATGAAAGTTTTAATATGTGTCTTATTCAATGGCATAATGTACACCCCTATATTGCGGAGGTGGGGCCCAAAGCCTTACTTTGCAGGGAGGCCCTAATATTCTACGTTGCACCACTGGTCATACTTCTCATAAATTTGTTTCAGATTTATGTATGTTATTTAAGTTTATATATGCATTGGTACTTAGTGATTATAGGGACCATGAGGCCAAACAGAATAAAGAATAGGTGAAGTTCTCTTCTGATGCAATGTTTGTAGTGAGTGTATCCTTTTGGATATTGCCAAAGTCTGTTATCAGCAGCTCAGAAAAGCTGTCACAAACCCATTATCTGGATATCCAGTAAATACCAATGTATATTATGTACACATATATAGAAAAGTGAAGTGATTAACCTGAGCCAATAAAAAAATTCAATTTTATCTGTCCGGCAAATATAATATATTTTTCAAGTATTGTGAATAAATGTTTTCAATACGCAAGTTTCATTCTACCAGTCAAAATGTCAACACCAAAGTAGAAAAGGGGGTTCTGGTGGCTATTAGCTGAGCAAAAACAGAGGCAATTACTAATGCCATGCTAAGTATTTTTAAGATTAATGTGTAAGAATTGACTCTTCAGTGGAGTACAAATTTTGGTACTTGTGTATTATCACAACTGCATTGGGGACATTATATGAAACGAAGCACATGGTTGCCAACTGAGCGCTTACAACACATGTGAAATCAGGGTTGGTTGGCAAATTATCTTGAACATCGGCGTTATTGCAATAGTATGCAAGTACCCAAATTTTTGTTGTAGTTGTAGGAAAATCCATTTTTTTATTGTAACATTAACGTAAAAGGGAACATGTTTCATAACATGGTCGTAATTTCTAATATATAGGTACAATTAATAATATTTCTAATGTATGATATATGAGCCATTATATATAGATTTCTTTTTGAAATATGAATATATTGTTTCAAGCAGCATTCTAGAATATTCTTGTTTGAAATTAAAATGTAAGATTAATAAATTGTTCAGTACAATTGTTAGATACTTCTGTGTATAACTGATGAAACACTTTTCTTGTTAGCACTAAGCAAAAGTTAAATTAGGATCTTGAGATATGTTGACTTGTTAAAATTTCATTTGTTAATTTATTGTAAGATCAATCTAAGGAGAATTCAAAAATTAAACTATAATCATGTAGTTAATATGTAAATTGAAAAATACCCATGAATATTATTCATGTACAAAATGCCCACTAAACATATACATATAGATAGTTTAACATTTTATAATGTATATTAATGAACAGGGAATTACTTTATACAGATTACATATAAGTTATAAAACAGCTTATTATATATTACATTTGTATAATATATTTAAAGTTTTTCTACTATTAGAACAAAAAAAAAAAAGAAAAACATTGTGCTATAAACTTTTATGGAGTGAGTGTGGTGTAAAGTATAAATAACACTTTTAGGTATTAATTTCAAAATAAATGTTATTAAAGTTTTGCAGAAACGTTTAATGCAAAAATATTTGTTGTCTTGAAGTGTCATAATAAGTATAAGGATATTTGTTTTGTTTCCTATAAAATAAAATTTTTAGGATGTTAAATACCTGGATACGTGAAACTGTGGCAAATAAACCTCTGCTGGAGAAGTACATACACTTCTCCAGCAGCATCTATTGAATTAAAGGTGGAGACCAATGGCAAACAATATATAGATGTTTAATACCCTGCCAAACATTTTGTGAAAAGGCAAAAAAGTATTATATAGCCCTGCCAATATGTCCAAAGGAACACCTGTTGATCCTTGAATATTAACTCAAGGTGCATTGATAATATTAATCCACGTAATATATATACATGGGTTTGTAAATTGTGAAATGCACATATCATATATATATATATATATATATATAACTCCTGTAAGCCATTCATTCCTTCGTAGAAGCAAAAATATTTGGAAGGGGTATACAATGAAGTAAATAAAATGCTCTTAAGATATACATGGGACTACCACTAATATATTGATGTAGTGGATTGTAAAGCTTGTATTTTTCTTATAAATAATAATGTTTCAATAAACAATTTTTTCTTTTGCCCTACACCATTTTAACATATAATAACGACAATCAGAACTTTTCTTAATTTCAGTCTAACTGAAAACAATAAATGGAATTATTTAACAATTTGCATTTTGTAGAACTCTTGATCCCCAATTCAGTGGTAATTGTTGAAAATATGGACAGTTATGTTCCAGTAGAAACTGGGAATATTTGTGTGTGTGTGCATTAAATACAGAACACATGTTTATTTTTTGCAGTTCATAACTTTTCCTCATAATTGCAAAATTATTTTAAAAATACTTTTTTATCATTTTCCCCATAAAACCAAAAAAAAAAAAATTCTTTAGATTGAAAGGTTTTATTGTTAAATGTTATAAATTATTTTTCAATCAATATTTTGATTTAAAAATCAGATAGTTTAATTACATGTTGTATGTTAGGGCTGTCAATTACACAGAGCTTGAAATTTCTGTTCTTTTTTACATGGATTGTTTGTGCATGTTAAATAGTTGTTCTTCAGATTATAATTTGTTAAATTAAATTACTTAAACCTCTGAAAGATGCACTTATTTCAGTTTTCAACTTAACCAAATTATTTTACTTTGTTTATATCAGAAATTGGTAGTTGTGTATTATACCACTGACCAATTCCCAAATCAAAAGATGGCTAAGATTTGCTGAAGCTTAAATTTGAAACACTGTTGTTACATATGGCTTTATTGAAAGGATCAACCAAATATATAAAACAGCTCAAATTTCACACAACAAAGATTTAAAAAAAAAAAAAAAAAAGAACAAAGATTTAAAGAACCAGGACAAATTAACATGGGAACAAAAACAAAAAAAAAAGGAACATGATGTATTCATGAAAATTCTGGCATTCAAGTAGTTTGCTTTATATCACCATGTTTTTGTGACTATCTAGTTCTGGGCAAAATGCTTTGCATTCATGATGTTAAACTTAAAATTTGGCATATACTAGATGGAAGGATGCTTATATATATTATTTTATTAAGACAATGTGCCATGCAATCATGGTCTGTTTGAAGTTTGCCACAGCCTCTATACGGGGCTTTTGACAAAACTTTTTCTAAGTGTCTGGAATGTTTGCCTATTGATTTTGCTGCCTAGTCAGATTTAAGAGTATTAAATTTAAAACACTAATTTCCTGTATTTTACTATCTGTGGTTCTATACATAAATTTTGAAATCTCAATTAAATATTTAACTCTTCTTGCCATGGTGATTAAAATAAAATAAAATACTCCACTATCGTGTTAATCAGTCCTAAGGATACATGTCCCAAATTCTCATCTTTTTTCTCAACAAAATAAAAGATAAATTCAAAATATTCTCATACGTACACAATCATGTGCAATGAATAAATTATAAGACAAATAAAAATGGTATGTTTGTTGAATGGCTAATTTCAAAGCATTTAGCCACTCGAATTTTTTAAAAAAATGATGAATGGGTTGTAACTTAAATATTTTAGTTGCCAAATCTTGAACTGGTATATGAAATTAGTCACCAAATCTGGAAATAGTTAATCCTGATCTGGACAATAGAAGAAAATTATGAAATTTTATTGTCATTGGTCTTTGATTTTTATCTTCTGCACAAATTGATTTTTAAATAACTATTCTTTTACTCACCCAGTACCCTGGTCTCAAAGCAGGGAAATACCTCGGTGTCATTTTAGATAAAAAAACCTCACATTCCGACAACACATTACTCAAATTAAAGACAAGTTCGAAAAGTATAGTGTAGTCTTCACCCCCAATTTCTTGGAACTCAAATTTATCTATAAAAAACAAGATGTTTATCTATACTCTCATTATTAGACCAGTGATCGTTTACGCCTCACCAGTCTGGGGTCATGCTGCAATCTCCAATATTACTCTGCAAAAATTAATGTCATTTCTTTTTAAATTAAAAATTCTTAAGGGGAATGATATTGCAAAAGGTAATATTTAGAAATGATTAATTGTAATTTGATTATTTTTTTTTATTATCTTTAAGTACATGTTTAACTTGTAACAAAATTTATTTCTTGAAGTCAGTGTAATATGAAAATTTTGATGTAGAGAATTGTCTTCCGATGAAAATGTCTCTTTATCGATTGCTTTTAATCTCAGTGGCTAATTATTCAACATCGGCTACTCAGCAAGTAATTATTATTTTTTCCATGATATAGCTTTTTAATTTTTTCTTCTGTGTTTGGTATTTTGCATAATTCATAAAATAGTTTAATTTCTGAAAACTCAGTTTTATGCATGTAAAGATAATTATGGATATGAGTTTATGATTTGTGGATATTATAGATTTATCTGTCTTAAAATCTTAAGCTTTTTAAAGCAATTTTATACATAAAATACTAGAGTTGATATGGAAGCTATTTGAAGAAATTTTGTAATAAGATAACAATCAACATGTTTGACACTTTGTAATTATCATTTACAAATGTTTGATTTTTTTTTTAGAAATAACTGTCTCCAAAGTTTAAAAAAGAAAAGTAAATACTCTTTTCACCAATAAGTTAAAGAATTGAATTATATAATGATTAAATTTTATTTGATTTTATCCTTTATTTTGAGTTATTGATTTATATATAAATTGAATAATTTGTGATTTATTTATTCTAAACCATTTAAAAAATAGAAGTATATTTTTCTTTGATTTTTAATGTTTCAGAATATATATTAATGTATCTTTTCTAAAAGTATTATACAATCTTCTGGGAAGTATTAGAAAAGACATAATTTTTAGAAGTTCATGTCAATTATTCGTTATACATATATTTCTTTTCTCATTGAATTACATGGAAAAATTATAGTATGATTTTTACCAATATAATATAGATGGTTCTAAAATATAACTAAAACTTACAGAAAATTTTTACAATTTACCTTTTTATGCCAATGTGTATTAAATATTAGAGTGAATTAATATGAAAGTTTTTGATTAACAATTAAGATTCTTTGATGAAAATAAGTTTTTATTTTTACATCACAAATGAATTATGACACAATGTTCACAACATATTGAATACAAAAATACTGTTAGGTAAAATGTTTTCAGGAACAAATTCTTTTTTTGGAAGGGTTGCTTTTAAGTCTTTGAGCTAGCAAATCAATCGCCAAAAGAACTTGTCTGTGTCCTCATGCTTGCTGTACTGGTCTCCACTTCCCTAGGGTTAAAAAGAAAACATGTACAATTTTGTCTTGCGCATGACATTTTTTTAATAGAATACCATAATACATTTATTACTTACTGAAAATTAACGTGCACACAATACAATGGTACTTATGTATTACAGCTATCACAGTAAAATTAGCACCACACAAATTGTACCTTGATATCGAAACTTCAAAGATTTTAATGCATTTTAAGTGAAAAATTGTTAACCAGTCAATTCAAATACCTGTTTGACCACGACTCTTTGTTTACATCTATGAAAACTGCAGCTTGCAACAGCTGCAGAATTAAGCTTCTGTATTGTTTTTTTTTTTATTCATTTTGAATGTT
This sequence comes from Trichonephila clavipes, assembly GCA_019973935.1. Taxonomy (NCBI): domain Eukaryota; kingdom Metazoa; phylum Arthropoda; class Arachnida; order Araneae; family Nephilidae; genus Trichonephila; species Trichonephila clavipes. Next base: position 24,057 of record BMAU01013359.1, read on the forward strand.
ACTTTTATTTACTTCATATTGTTATTTTATTACTCTACATATGAATTTTATATTTTCTAAAATTTGGCAACATGAAAATAACTGTAACTCAAACTCCTTGGCATAAAATTTGTTTACTTTGGGCAGGCAGAAACAGGGTAGTTTGACTGAAGCATCAAAAACCAAATTACAGAACTCTTATAGGAAAGTGATTGTCAACAATGTTCCAGAAGTTGGTAAGATGAAAACATGAATTTTAGCAACTCTTTTTTTTTCATTGCATGTACAACTGATGATAAGCCAATGAACAGCAAATGTTCAAAAGGAAAGCTATCCTGTTGCTTTTATAACAGAGCTAAGACAGATAGTATAATACCAGGTAGTCATAGAAGTATAAAAACAAAACTGTCAGAAGTAGTAGCTAAAATTATGCCAATGTACCAGCTCCTTACCTTGAATGAAATTCCTCTTTGCTGTGTTTCTGGCAAAACACAAAATGTCAATGAAAGTTTGCATAGTTGTACTTTGAGGAAATGTCCTAAAGATGCATTTGAGTCAAAGATCGGTACAGTAGGAACTGCACTCAAAATTGCCCACAGATGCGATCACCGGAGATTGTTGCAAAGAAAGCAAAGAGTTATAGAATAATATTAAAAAAAAAAGAGAGAAAATTTGCAAATATAAAAAAAGACAAACATAAGGAAAAGAATGACCTCAGTTTATTGGAGCTGGAAATTTTTAGTACTCTCTTTTTTTTTTAATTTAATTTGAAATCTTTGTACTCTTACAATGGTAAGTTATTCATAAACAAAAATAGTAATTCTGTGATCCAGCACACATGTTTTATTATTTAACATTTGGATATGTTGTATATAAAGTACTAGGGTTTGTTTGAATTTAAAATACATTTTCAGTCATATTTTCAATGATTACATCAAAATATTAAATTTTTCATTTCCAACTGAAAATTAGGCATATTTATTACAATGACATGAAGAAAATAAGTTGTAAACAATATAGTATCCCTTAATTATAGCAATAATTGCATTTATCAAATGTGGTTGAATACTTATAATCACCATATACATTAAAAACTTTATTTAAGGAAAATATAATTTCTGTCATTTCAATAACTAAAATGTTCCCTATGCAACACATTTTTCTCTATTGCAGAGAAAAGATGTATAAATATATGCATTTTTAATTTAAATAATAAAGAATGCAAGTAATAAAAACCAGACAACATAAAGTTAGTTTTTAAGGAAAAAAAACTGAAGATTTTAACATACATAATGTTTTAATTTAAAAAAAGAAGAAAGAAAAACTTCTGTTTTATTTTTATGTATAAAATGAACATTATGTGAGAATATTGACAGCTTAGACTGAATCTTGTTGCATATGGAGTTTTTTTAAATGTATTAAGTTATTCAGTACAATTAAAAATTTTAATATCACAGAAACCATTAGATATTTTCATTAAATTTTGTACATTGATATCTGTAACATTACATATTTCCCTTAAATTTGAAAAAAATTCATAGGCAATTTAAAACAAAATTGCTTTTGAAACTCCATTGCACCCTGAAATAAAGTAAAAATATTGATGAAAATTTTTACATTCGCAGTTTTAATCTTGACAAGTTCTGCAAGAAAAACCCGTATCTTTCAGCTATGCATTTCAAGAACCACAATGACATGAAATTATGCAAGTGTGAATGCTTATAAAGTCTACTTACATAACATTGGCTAGCTTCTGCTTGTTTAAAGGTCTGGAACTTTTCTTTTGCCGCTGTTTAATGATATACCTATTGGCTGGAAAATTTTCAATACTTCGTAGAGATGAGCCAAATTCTGAATAGCCCATATGCTTCATCAAGTCTTCTAGACATTGATTTAAACATTTCATTTCTTCTGTGCTTGCAACACTTGCTGCAGTGCTTATAAATTGCATACGTCTCCTTATTTGTTTGTAAACTAACTCTGCACGTTCCTCACACACAACAGACTTCTCCTTTTCTCTTAAAATTGCTTCTCTTTTCTCTCCTCAAATGATTCGAATCTTCCTCTATCGTTAGTGTTGTTTCATTACTAACATTTTCAACTGTATATGGAAATTTCTGACAAATATAGTGAATATGTTTACAAATAGTAAACTTTACAGCATAATCTGCACAATTGCAATTAAATGAATGAATACATATATTGCATGTGACCAGCGGATCGGACAATCGCAGTCGTTTACTTTGTTTATTTCATATGTATAAATTGCATTCCCTATGCTTTTACATACAATCCATTTTGCTGGTTCGAGTTGTTCAGCCGAATAATTTTCCATTTTCTGAACAACTTTTCTGATGTCATGTCCTTATTGTAGATATTTTAGATGTTAGTTTCCCTCTTTCCATGGGCTCGTCAATTTTTTCGAAATTGCATTCAGAACCATCGAAAGAGATTTATCTAATCGTTTGATGGTTTTACCATTGCCTTCTTCATATTTTAACAATCTGTGCTACCTTCTAATTTCATGTTAACGTTTATTCCACATCCAATTCTGTGGCAATATGCCCACTTTTCTTTCCTTCCTCCATAATTTTTAACAAAGTATTCTACAAAATTTTTTGATTCTTCATTTTTTGTATAATTTTGTACAAAATCATCATAAATGTGTTCAAATGTTAGTTCGTCAATTTCAGACACCAATGTGGTCAATTTATTTTTCATCTCCTTTCTTAATTCTGGGTCTTTTACTTTAGAACTAAGATTCCTATTCCAGCTTCATGATACATGCCAACTGCATAGCAAGTTGTATTTAACATCTCCAAAAACTCTTTGCCAAGCATTCCAAAAAGCAGGATCATCTGACATAAAAACTTTTGGCTGTAAATGAGTCAGCCTGTTTCTTATTTCCTCAAAAAATGGTTCAAGTATAATGCTACATACTCTATTGGAGTAGCAAATTGCTACTGGTAATCCTTCATGATTATCGTCGCATACCATTACGGTTGTCAGAAGATAACCGTATTGATTAGTACCATGAGTAGAGTCCATCATAATAATATTTTTGCCATATATTTCCAGCAGTTCCAACTGCGCGATTCGTCATTATGCAGAGAATGAAATCCTGTTTTTGATCAGTGGATTATTTGTGAGAGCAGAACCAACTGGTTTGTACACTAAAATAGGATTATAGGAGCCCCTTTGCATTTTTTTAACCTGCAAATCAACAGATATTGAATCTTCAGAATGTAAAACTGTTTTATCTAATTTAAAACTGTGACTTACATCATGAAGTTTTTGTAGATGGTACCCCTGCTTTCAGAAGAGCAGCTAAATTTCTTCTATCATCTCCATGAAGATTAAGTTTACCTACCTCCATTTCAAGACCAGCATGCACAGATTGATACTCAACTGTTATTTTAATCGCTTCTTGTTGTTGTTTTCGGATAGATGTCATAAAAGCTGGACATGTCTTTCCACATTTGACAGATCCTCCTATCTTCTCATTGCGTTTTCTTCCTGATTTAATAATTGAAATACCACTCCTATGACACATATAATAAGTAAATTGCTTGTTTGTTACTTTCTTGGCGCCTCCATGTTTCACAAAAGACGACTTCGTTCTTATTTCTTCCTTTTTCCACTCTTCAATACCTTCATCTGTGTTAAATACGTGTTTTTCATGTTTCAGTTCAAAATCATCATGGTATTCTATGTAGTGTTTTTTTAATTCTCTCATCGTTCAAAATTTTCTCATCACATAATGCTCAAAGCTGTTTTAACTTCTCAGATAGCCCTGAAAAGGGCTGTTGTTCTTTCAAATGCTTACCAGCCATTTTTTAAAAATTCAATTGAAAACGAAATCAGCAAACGGAAAAATGGCGAACTAAATCAACTACGTTTACTCAACATTCGCGGTTGTTTCCCTAATCCCTACTTGAGTTGAAAAAGAAGAGAGGAGAGATAGCCACGATAGAGTACGGTCGCGTCTTTTTTACGCTCCGTACTTTTGACGACATGTCGATTCTTGAAAAACTTGCCATGATGTCTACCATGGATGTTGATCCATCAGATGACGAAACGCAATCGCCATGTTTTCGACGACTCAAGATTAATAGAAAAATAGAAACAGATATGATGCTCCTCAAAACCTACCAGGAATTGAACGCAAAATATCATACCTCCAATCCTAGCCTTGTGATGACTACCACCACTGCAACTGCTGATCGTAAAGAAAAATTGGATGCCTTGGTGAGTGAGCGAGATTCTCTCCCCGAATGCCTAACATTCAATTGTCAGTACTGTCCCCAAAACAACCCCACTACTCCAGTGGAAGTAATTGCCCCTATTAAAAACTCTAATTCTTTAAAGAAAGATAATATTAATGATAACGAAACTAAAACTTCAGTTAAAGCTATTAATAAAAATAAAAAGAAAATTCAAAAACGTAAGCAAAAAAAGGATTCCGTGGAGGACTTGGTCTTCCCAAAGAAAACTGCCAGACCTGCTTCTCCTTCAATCAGCGAACCAATCGCAACTGCCAATAGTTTTTCCGATCTCGTTGAAGATCAAAACAAAGTTAATGAAGATAAAGAAGCAAAAACTGCAGATATTCCCAAACCTAGACCCCCTCAACCCATCCACCTCAAAATTAAAGAAAATATTTTTAGAAATGGCGTCAGGGACGCTGAAAACACTTGTATTCACACAAAAGCATAAAATAAAACTGGGTTTCCCTAATGGCGTCAGGGACGCTGAAAACACTTGTATTCACACAAAAGCATAAAATAAAGAAAAGGGCAAAAAGAGCATTCACTACAAACTCATTCATACTCTTGCCAAACCAATACCTGGTTAATCGCAAGATCACACAAATACTCAATCTACTATCACTAAACCACGTACCCCTTTTCTTACACTCCGGCAAACAAAGTGGGGATTCTCTTTCGACTGTACTCGACAACGCCATCAATCGTACCCTTTCGTTCAACCAAACGCATATCCTTTTTACACTTTGGACACTCATATCTGTAGGGAATTAATCCTTCTTTTATGACCCAATCTAGAACAGCCTTATTTCCTTGTTGTCCAAGCAAAAGAAAAAATCCTGTGGCAAGTGGCATGTAACTTACGGAGTTCCTGTCCCAATACGGGACGTACCTCCTCATCAGAATTGATAAAAATAGGGCCGAATTAATGAAAGTGACATAAAGAATTAAATAGAGAATGAAATAATTTAGATGGGCAGGACATACCTGCTGAAAACAGTAGCGGACGAAGTCCGCTCACTGATGAAAAAAATGCCCTGCTTGCTGCGTTATGATTGATCGAGACCCGATCATCGCAGAAAGTGGGCGTGGAAAAGGATTGGGTCGATCCGAAAATAAACGACCCGAAACAAGGAGTTAATTTCAAGATCCCATAGAAAAGAAGGGGGAGAACAAATTTTGAATAAAATTTAATGAACCAACTTGCACATTGCCAGTAAAAGGGGGGAAGGGACCAAAAAATAAAAGAGTAAAGGACTGATCGCGGTATAAGAATTTATATAGCGTAATGAAGTCATAAAGTGATGAATACTTGGTAAAAAATTTATAAAAAGGAAACAAGGAATATCCAGCTTTCAAAAAATAAGCGGTCGAAAAAATAAGCGGTGAAATTGTCGAATCGGGCGCCCCTCCGCCAAATTTTGAAAATCATCAATTTGGCGCGTTTTTGCGTGTTGTGTTTCGGAGTTGCAACCCTACCACAACACGCAACGCCGGAGCGCGAAATTCAAGATTGCGGAATGAAAATCATTAAAAAATAGCATTTTAAAGTTTTGAAACTGAAGATCGCTGCAAAAATCAGGCATTTAAAAATGGAAATAATTTCACTTACCTTTAAAAATGCTGCTATTTCCGACATTTATAATGACGATGAGTTGCCTACTGAAATTATACCAGTGTGCTACTGCATATTTCTGAGAGCACCTTCCAAAACATTTTTATTTTTGCATCACTAACAAAATGGTGCACAAAATCCATGTTACTCAATTCAAACCAAAACCCTTTCTTAACACTCCTAAACACATGATGGATATCTCTTTCACACTGGACTGAATTTTGCAGTACCATTCAAAAACGATCATTCACTTTCTTGCCCGTTCTTTCTTTCAATTCCATACTTTTTCCACATTTCGGACATACATACGATGATCCAATCAAACCTTCTTTCAAGAACCATTCTAAAACAGCTTTCTTTCCAAGCACAGGAAACATGGCAAAAAACCTTTAACAATAGTAATCGTAATTTTCATGCATTCATTCAAATTAATCCTATGAGCAGCGCTGGTCATGATGGCAATCTTTTGAAATTTATGTGGAGAAAGAGATGAAAATATTACCTGTAAAAAGTAATTCAAAACGAAGCCGAGCAGCTGACCCAACCGGAGCAAAAAGAAATAACCATTCCTCATTAACGGAATTTTTTAAATAATAAAAGCTTTCTGCTCATGCGCGAGAAAGACCGTTGAAGAATTAAACTGTTAAAATAAAAATAAAAAAACGAATTACAGATGCGCTAATGCCGCGATATCTTTAAAACTGTTAAAATGAGAGAAATCTCTGCGCGTGCTCAAAATTTCGCCAAAAAAAAACGACTCCCTTCACTGGAAAATTCAGAAGGTTTACCAGATTTGGCGCATTATCGATTTGGCGAAAAACGCGGCGCCAGAGGCGCCCGATATATTACCCTGTGAATAGTGCCGCTGAATCCCCTGGATTGAAAGGATTAG
>BMAU01013361.1:0-70302 GCA_019973935.1 Trichonephila clavipes
TCTTTAGTGGCACATGTCGGCATTGGCCCTCTTTCGTCTTCCTCTTATTCAGAAGGAGACACATTTCGCTCTGTTTTTTTGTGTTCTTCATTCAAAATTTCTTCGAGTTCTTCTATCATCAGCTCATCTTCATGTCCCATTATGAGCTCTTCTATGTCATCCTCGTTCACCTCCAATTCCAGATCTCTAGCAGATGTCAAAATTTCATTCATAATTTAAGGGGTGTCTCCCTGATCACCTCTGAATATGTGTTCGTTGTCCAAATAACAAAAAATCTTTCTTGAAAGTGTTCATTAACCAATTTGTTCGTTAACCGATCACCCACTGTATTTGATCAGTTACTGCTGATTTATCATCTAGCATTCTCCCTCAATCACTATTCCATAAATATATATTATTTAAAATGTTCAAGCAGGTGAGCTTCCACTTACTGGCTGCTATTAGATATTCAGGTCGAATTCAAAGTTGTTTGAGGTATGCAATATTTGCTGGCATCATTGTAGATATATATAAACTGTACATTTATTAGAGTTATGTGTAAATATATTAATGTTTATTAGATCTCAAATAAAAATATAATCTTTCAATTTAAATGCATACACCATCCTTAATCTATCTTTCTGAATGCTTTTAAGGATAAATGAAATGAATCAATTTTCTCTAATACTTGAATCCTGTTCTGGATTAATTGTTGCAAGAATTATTTTGAAATTGCTTGTACTAAATTATAATCGCGCCAAGGGTGTGGGCTCGCCTTAGATTGAACCAAAAATGGTATTTTTTTTATTAAGTAAAAGGAAATAGTAATTTAGAATATATATTAAAGAAAAAGACACCTGCACTCAGTAAAGTTCTAAAGGAGGGTAAATTTCTTTCACAAACGTTTTCATACATACCTTTTTGCAAAAACTCATCCAATCTGTGACTGTTTTTTTTTTCGAAACATTAATTTGGAAAGAAATGAAGTCACAGTTCGATTTTTGCATCCACATATTCGTCAACATCAGAATTTCAAGCATACTCAGCTTACTTTCTTCGAACAGCTATTCTTCCTTGCAGATATTTTTATACAATGTGCAATTGCTTATTTCTTTCAGCATTCCCATATATATCCATCACTCAAATCCTTTTTAATGAGACACACAGCTTTCTTGCAAACCAAACATTCAGCATTTGAAGCAATCAATCTGTTCTCCATGCACCACTTTATTACAGACAATTTTCCCATTTCATTCCAAATCAAAAAATAAATTTAAAAAACCGCAAATCATACCTTTTAGGCATACTTGTCAGGATAAGTGGAAGGAACAAGCGAAAAGCAGAAATATCAAATAGTTCAAAATTGCACAGAAAATTTTTAAAAAATCCTTTGCACAAAATCATAATGCAGAATAAAATTTAAAAAATAAGCTATGGAATGGTTAATTTGAAAATCACCTACCATTTTTCAAAACATCCACAAATTTTTTTTAAATAACCAATAGTAATTATTTAAAAAGAACATTTGATCTAATCTGCATAAGACCACAGATCAAAAATCAAGGGTTACCGAATTATACAGTCTGCCAGAATGTGTTATCTCACATAATATCTAGATAAAATCGCTTTCAAATCCAAAGGGCCCCACCTACCTACACTTTAGCCATTCTAGCTTGACCTGAAAAACACACTAGATCAAAAGTAGTATAGTGGTAATATAGGAGTCCTCACTAGTATTGTGGTCAGTATCCCGCCCTGTCACAAAGGAGACTGGGTTCTATTCCACCAGGTGTTAATTTTTAACCGGCTGGGTGGTATAATTGATTCAGTTTGCTGGCCCTGTACACCTAACAGGTTCGACCCTGCGCAAGTCTGTGATTTTCACGATGCAGAAAATTGACAGTATCCATGTCAAATGATTATGGGACATGTAAAAGATACCTGTGAGTGTTCGTTTGGCCCATTTGAGTGTTCTCGATTGAAGTTAAATTCCTAAGAGTGGTTTGCATCATCGGAACTCAAGTGCGCCTCCCCTTTGGTGAAGAAACTGTGCATCAAAATTACTTGCAGTGATTGGTATTCCACCTATATTTTGCCGCACTAAAAAAGATTCCAGCTCTCGGCAATGTATTAGATCTGCAATGGTAAACACCAGTCCGCAGCCACATTAGACATAAATTTCAAAGGTATGAAATCCTGTAGGATTAACATATGGGGAAAATACCTTTATTTTAAATACTCTTGATTTCTAATTTAATTGCTAGAGTGAAGGAAAAAAAGAACTCTCCTAAAAATAAATTGAATGCTGCAAAAAAAAAGAATATGCGAGAGAAAAAAAAATAAAGAGCAGTTTGATAAAGAACAAACTGGTTTCTAAATTCACAAAGAAATTATCTTTAAAAGCAAATTTCTGAGGAAAGCGGAGAAGTGGATGTTTCCATTTTTCAAAATATTTGTTATTTTAATCTCTATCTAGTTGTAAGTTAAAAAACAGGAACCCCCTCAAATCTCTTTGTTCTGTTAAACAGATTTTATTACTAAAGTTATCATGTTTATATACACACATCTATTTTGTTACATTAATTTTATGTTAAAGGTAATATTTTAAGTGAAAATTTATCCTTGCTTCTCATATTTAGGGTCTGAAATATAACTGATATTAAAGTTTAAGTACTAAATGCATTTATAAATACATGTAAGATAGTCTGAAAGTCTATTGTCTAATGTTGCTTTGAAATGTGATGTTAATAGTTAATCATTGAATGCATTCTCATGAACATCTGAGATAGCATATCTAGTTTACTATACTTACCACTTCTTCAGTGTGAATGATTTCCACTGTTGCGATCACTGTCTGGTGTTTTCAGTGTGGAATGATGATTTCAGTCACCTCTCTTCCAAAAACCAATGATATTGCAACATTCTTATTCTGTTGATTTATTCTACATAAATTAATAACGTGAGTTATTATCCTGCGGATAAATCTCCTTGGGAATGGAAATAACTACTCTTACAAGCTTATTTAGATATCTTGAATTCATTTTGTACAATCAAGTGTAAACTTATCTAAAAATTTATGTATGCCAAATGTTATCCAATCTTACTTTTACAAACCAGATGCACGTAGTTCGGCTCTTTGTCAGAATATGAAAGGCATTATACAAAAAATTAATTTAAATGTGATTCATCGCCTCTAATGTTGTGTAAATGAAGTTAAGAAAGCTGCATACTAAATAGCTGAGGCATTATTTCATAATTTGATGATAATTCAAAAGTGCATATCAGGAGACACATTGTATTGCACTCTAGAACAGGTGTATTAAACTTCAAGGCCAGCAATGAACATTTTTGTGACCCGGCATTATATTGACGCACAATAACGACTAATAAAATAACAAAAAACCAGCACAAATAAAAAATAAGAGGAGTAGAATTCACAAGTTTTTAATTATACTTTTTTTGCTGTTACTAAGCCAGCATTTATCTCTAATAAATACGTAAGCTATTCAATAAGTAATAAGACTAATTTTACTGCCGCCAAAACTCGACTCTACACTTGGAATGTTAATTTTTGTGACATAAAGAAAAGTTTGTCTGTTTTAACTTAAGCTATTGATAGATTGTGTATTTTAGACTCTTGCTGCGAGTTCAGTCCGAACTGAAGCATGTTTTACTGGCGCCTACGGTGTGGCCAGTTGTTGAAATGGAAACAAAATACTGCATAGTAAGACCTTTGATCTGATAAATATGATTAAAGACTGGAGCGAGGAAGGTAGCAACATCTTAAGCGGTTTGTCAAGCATTAAGATAGAAAATATCAGTCTTCTACTCCTAGCTTAAACTGTAAATCATTTGGTAAAGTTACTTATTTGTAATTTTTTTTTTTATTGCTGGAAAGGAGTGTATATCAACACACTGTTGTGGCTTGATTCTATACGTTAAGCAACTTGTACTACGGTTTCCTGTGAACAATGGTGCAGCGCCTTAAAAAAGAAGCGTCCATTGCTTCAAAATGACTTTCTATTGCGCCATTGACAATGCCTGACCACACATATTGCTTGTTGCGTACTGGATGTTTCGCAGCAGAACAATGTAGACCCCTCTATACAGTCCTGATCGCACTCCATGCAATTTCTGGCTGTTTCCTCAACAAGAAACAATTACGGGGCAAACATTTTGCAAGCAACAAAGCATGTGTAATGGCTGCAGGGGGTTTTGAAGCCAAGCTCTTACAAAACGAACTTTTACCTGTTTTTTAAGAAGTTGACAGAACTTTGGGATAAATGCATTACGGGCCACAGAAGTTATTTTGAAAAAACCCACGCAATTGATAAGAATTAAAGGTATTCTCTCTCTCTTTTTTTCATAATTTTAGTCTTATTACTTATTTAACAGCCCTCGTATTATTTTTTAAAAACATATGGCCCTCAACTTAATATAAAATAGAACTTGGGGCCCATAATATATGAGTTTTGACACACCTACTCTAGAATGTTTTTTAAAAAAAAAGCTTCTTAATCAGCTTCTTGGTTGGATCTAGTTGATTCCTTGATTTGGGGACTGCGGTGTAGTTTTCAGGGTATCGGATCATGACAGGCATGTCATAAGTTCGAGCCCAGTGTACCACTAAAGACCTGTCGTGTAGGGCAGAAATGCACGTTAAATCTGTCGAAAGCTAAAAAAGGTTCTCCCATTGGTGTGGTGTGGTAGTTAGAAAAGGGAGTGCCAGCTCAGGTGTTGTCACGTCATTTGACCATGGTTCAGAATTACGTGGTCTGTTGCCAAAGCCCTCGTGTGGCTGAACGCAAAAAATTGTCGCCAAATCTTCATGAGATATTTTGTGTTAAGTTGGCAACCCTGCTAGTCGAAGAGGAAATGTGTAATCAGTTAGTTTTTCTATCAATTTTGGAATAAGGTCAGTCCCCCCAACAGTTACTTTTTAAAGTTGGTTTGCAAGGTTCACTGGTTTTCTTAAGGATGGAGGGAGGGGGCAAAAATGGTTGAAGGGGGAGCTACAATTGTTTTTACTTTTTGAGTGTAATGATGGAAGAATTAATAACATCTAGATATGAATGTCAGGAAAATGGCAAAAACATGATATTGTTCTAGAAAAGAGAACGATTGGTGGCTACAAATGGTGTGTCATATCTAAAAAAAATATTCCTCATGTTGTGTGCAAAAGTTTAAGGAAGAACTCATGGTTTAGTGTTAGCCACTTAAGCATTGTAATATCTTGCATGTTACAAGGTATTGGTTTGACAGATCTATGAAGGAATTAGTGGGGAACAATTTGAAAATTAACAAAAGTAATGCAGTGAATGAAAGTGTTGTGAGTCCAAGTAAAGTGAGTGATTTTCAAAATTGTTTAAATATATTCATAGTGTTTTAGCATAGTTATTTTAAATCTACTTAAAATATACATTTCCCTATTACCATATGGAAATCTCATACATTTTATATTCTTTCAAAAATGTGGAATTTCCTTTAGTATGATTTGGTGAAATTTTTGTGCCAAGTGGGGTCTCTGCCAGGACCTTGCCCATCTGCTTTGTAGAAGAAACTCATTACACACCTTTCAGGACATATTTGTATCTATAATACCTCTCTTTATGGTATATTTTGCTTAGTTTAGGAATGAGATCATAATTGAGTAGGTATTTTTAGTGCTTTTATGTTAACTATATGCATGATATTAAATTACATTAACTTTGGAAGAATTATACATTCATTATGTTCAATACAACCAACAATTTTATTTTTGATAAGATGCAATGAAATAATAAAATTAGTAACAGGTTCAAATGATGTGTTTTGTATTTTTAAAAATATGCTTTGATAAAATAAATTTTTTCATTTACTTCATGAATTAAGTTTATAGGTTACAAGGGAATAAACTCCACCAAAGTATTTAATTTAATGATACTTATATTTCTTACCTTTGGTGTTTAAAACTGCCAAGCTTTTTTATGTATTTTTTAGTTCTTAAATTATATTTACAGGTTACAGTGGGCAGATTCGCTTGTGATGTTACAGTTCAGGATGCTAAGATTTCCCGCAATCATTGTTCTCTAAAACACATAGGGAAGAATTGGATTTTGACTGATTTAAAAGTAAGGTTTAAGCTTCTTTTGCTTATTAATTGTTCATTTATTTGTTTGTTTACTATATTATAATTTTTCATAAGAAAAAATTTCTAGTACTAAAAGGAAATATGCTGAGCTTTCATTATATCTTGGATCTTTAAAAAAACAATGTGGTTATCTAATCTTGATTAAATTGTTAAAATATGAAAGCATATTTCAGAGTTTTTACTCATTTTCAATTATTAATTATAATTTAGTACTTTTATTAAGTTAAGGAATTGCATGCTATTCTATTAGAATTTAATGAATGTTTGCTGTTGAAATTAATTTCTTTTAATTGATTGTTGATAAAATTTATAAGATATCTAAAAAATTTATACATTTTTCTGGCATCCAGATGAATCAATTCTGAAAGGCTTTTAACTATTTTGTAGTAACCATTACCTAATGAATGCTGAGCGCCTGGAGATTTGCCCTGCTATCTCTGATAACATCTATGACAGATACTATAGGGCCAGGGAGCAGTTACAAGCTCTGCAATCTGATTTTTTTATTGTGATTTTGTGTAACTTCTGATGTTGTGTTTTTCAGTTTTCTGATGTATTGTTTATTGTTACTCCATGTGTGTTTGCGTGTAGTGTTTTACTCCAGCAAATGATGTATTCATTAAGTGTTTAAATAAAAAAAAAAAAAAAACATTGCAATATGCAGGAATCATTCTTCATTTGAAGGGCAATAGTGTTTTGTTTCTTTAAGGATATGTATTACGATTTATATAAAAATCTCATGATTTAATGGTTTTCAAACATTTTCCGGTTGATTCCTATGAATATGCATTAAGTAAAACAGTTTTTGTACTCAAAAACAAAAAAAAAACTAAATATTGAATTAAAAAAAATTTTTTTTGCTTATATAGTATAATTTTAAAATATTTAGTGTATTTTTATGTGCATATACAGATAATGGTCACATGTAATACAGCATGTGATCATTATACATGAAAAAACATAATTTGTTTTCAGAAATTGAAATCTATTATTATTTTTATAGAGTTTGAACGGGACATACTTTGGTAATAAACGCTTGAAGCCAAAGGTTTCTTATCCTTTAAGAAATGGAATTATGTTTTCTATTGGACCACCTCAACCTACCACGGTGACTGCACATACAACTTTCCTTTTTACATGTGAAGAGGTAAATATTTATTTGAACAAAAGTAATAGCTATCTCTTATTAAATTCTAAGTAATGAAATTTTTAAAAATATCGTAAAAAGATTTTACTCTGTTAAAGTTGAACCTTTGTTAAAATTTGACTATTTAAGCCTGCTGGGATGAGATGAGATTTATTCACCTCAGGGCTAAATAAAGTTTATTTATTGTACATAGGTACATCTATACAGTTCTAGGATATATATATATATATAATACAAGAACAACATGGAAAAGGATTCCCGCGCAATGTGCACACCAGAAAATCTGTCTTACTGAATCAACTACTGGTTACCCACCAGGTGGAAACTAAGCTAGTACTCTGTCTGGTGGCACCATCTAGCATTTGTTACAAGAATAAATAGTAAATATAACGATTTGTTACATCCTCCCCTCTGGTTCCAACAGCATCCTGACGAGGAACCAGGAGTCTGTGTGACCTTTGGTGGACGGCCACGTTTACGAAGAAAAATAATTGGTACAGAGATAGGAGGCCTGTTCCCCGTGTTGATGTGGAGCTCTAACATAGTTGTTGCTTCTCCCCTGGTTCGAAGACATTTTGGAAGGATTTCAACAGGAGGTTAAGTTTCTCCTTTTGGACAGAGGTTAAACTTTCACCTTCCCTCTCTCTTAATTGGAAGGTGTTATTGAACATCTTCTCAGCTATGGACGTTGTGTCCAATTCTTCACCAAATAGGTACTTGTGGGTAGGATTGTCCCAGAAGTACCACCAAGCATTCTTCACATCTAGAACCAAACCAGCAGAACTAAGGAAATCTGTTCCTAGAAGAGTTTATTTCCCTTTGCGTTTGGGAGAATTATGAATTTGGTCAAGACTGATCTCCCCTAAATCTCTATCATCATTTGAATTGTGAGGGACTCGCCTGTTGTTTGTTGACCGCCTGCCAAGGTCATTGCTAATGTTGCTTCCTGGAAGATGAGTCCCTTATCCTTAAATACTTGATACATCTTTTCTCCAGCAATTGAATGTGAAGATCCTGTGTCTGCACATACACGTCCTTTTATTCCACAGAAAATTATGTTTATTAGTGTCAATTGAGGGCTTCTGATCTAAGCTGTGTACACATTGATGTGATTGGGTGCTACGTCTGTTCTTTGTGAGGAGCTGGGGTTGCAGGTAGGGCACCTAGACTTTATCACCCCTTGTCTCCCACAGCCATAGCATCTGAGAGGGGATCTCTCATTTGGTACTGGATGGGAATATTCCCTTTTGGGAAGGTGTTCAGGTTTCCTGGATGATACCTGTCTTCCATCATTTACGATTTCACTTGCCTTCACATGTCTCCTTGGTCCACTGGGTAAGGAATGCCAGATATTGTTGAAAGCTTCCAGCTTGTCTGCTAACATTTCTAGGGAGATAAGTTCTTCCCAGGTATCCAGGTAATGTTCCTTACACTTTGGAGAGCTCGTCTTTTCATTTGATCGGCAATCATCAAATTCTTCAAGCCATCAAATGAATCAATTTTAAGCTCATTGAGCCAACCTTGAAAATATATTTGAATTTCAAAATAATAATCCTTCCACGTCCCATTCGAGCTTTTTCTGTGACGTGAAAACAGCTCCCAGAATTTTTCTGTGGTTAACTTGAACCATTGCAGAAGCATTCCTCGAATGTGGGAGTAATCCCTGCATTTCTCTTCAAACTCATGGGCAATGAGGAAGGTCACATCACTAGGAAGGGCACCAATAAGATAGGGGACCCACAGATCTTCACCAAGATCCAAAAGCTTCATTTGACGTTCGAATAAGGTGAGGAACAAGTCCATGTTATCAACTTCAGGATTGAATGTTGGTAACAACTTTTTTAATTGAATTTTCGCTTGTGGTAGGGTTTGTGGACTTACAACTCTTTGAGTCTCATTTTGCATTCGTATTTTCTGCAGTTCAAATTCACGTAATGTTTGCTCTTTTTGTTCTTTTTCCTCGTCTATCCTATTTGATACGATGCCCTCAAAGATACATTTCAAAAATTCTGGGTCTTCCTTGTAAGCCTCACTTGCTAAAATTTTAGCCCTTAATTCAATTATTTTTATCTTTTCCCCATCAGACTCAAATTCACCTTACTCAATAGCAAGCTTAATGAGATCTGCTTTTTTCCCTTTTCCCAGAAATGACATGTTTGAAAAAATTAAAGAGTTTCAAATAAATAAAATAAATAACTGAGGTTGGCCTGATTGTCCACTAAAGCTCTTACAGATATGCGAATACACTTTAAAATATGGCTAGCTTTTTAATCTTATAAATTATTATGCACTTCAGAAAACAATTTAAATGAGTAAATGAATTAATAACATATTCAAAATACCAACAAGGAACATTAATTCAAATAATAAAATAATATAAAGAAAAGTTAGGAATCATCAGTTGTCATGATACAAAAATTCAATGCAATGAAAATACTAAACAAAAATAAAATAATCAGGCATGTAAAGCTACCTAAATTCAATATGAAATCAGTAAAATATCAAGCAAAATAAAATAATTATCAATGTGCAGTTCAAAATATTAAACAGGAAACGTTATCTGAAGAAATAAATTAATATTAAGCAAAACTAAGAATTATCACATTGCATAAGAATACCAAAAAAATCAATGAAATATAATAATAAAATAAAATAATGCAAACAAAATTGTGTAATGCTACATAAATTCAATATGAAATTCTTCTATAAAATATCAAGCAAAATGATTATTGAAATCAATATCCATGTGTAATGATAAATTTAGTATATATCAGATGTTCTGACACAGTCAATAACACTGTAGCAGGGTTCCTACCATTTTTATTTTTTGGAAAACACACACACACACAATACTGTAGCAGGGTTGCTACCACTTGTATATGAAAAATGCGCAAAACACTATAGCAGGATTGCTACTGCGAATTTCAAAGAAATGAACACTAGCACTAACATACTGCAGCAGGATTGCTATGGCGAATTTTTGAAAACAATCAACAGGATAGATTTCTTCTTAGATCTTTCTTCTTTTTCCTCTTCAGACAATTGAAGTTAGAATGATTCACTTTGTCTCTTTCGATTTCCAGGAATTTTTGGCAGAAATGTAGTTAGGTGATTTTAATGAAAAAGTATTCGGGGTTCATCTCTTGCTTTAGAAGGCTTGCGGCGCAAGACCAATACTTTCTTCCGGGATAGTATGGTTTACAGAGCCGGTTTCATTTTCATCTTCCTGACCGCGTTTGGCTCACAGCGGTGGTTTTCTGCTTCTACGGGGTTGATAAGTTTAAGCTATGGGTTTGGGCGCCAGTTTTAGCCCACTAGGATGAATGGGTATATCATTAGATGAAATTTATTCACCTCAGGGCTATTACAGTTTATTTACTGTACATAGGTGCATCTATACAGTTCTAGAATGTATATAATACAGGAAGAACATGAAAAAGGATTCCCGCACGATGCGTACACCAGAAGATCCACCGTCTTACTGAATCAACTACCGGTTTCCCACCAGGGGGAAACTAAGCTAATACTCTGGTTGGTGGCACCATCTAGCATTTGTTACAAGAATAAATAGTCAATATAACCATTTGTTACAACTGAAATATTAGATGCAGTTTTTACTTCTTTTTCTCTATCAGAATTTTCTTTTTATATGCAGTTTTATCTGAAAAGGCTCTAATCATTTTAGGAGTTAAAATAGAGATGCTTCTACTAGTGTTGTTCTTGTTTCTGGATTAAAATTAAAGCCTGTCGCAAATAATCCTGTAAATTGATTTAAATCAATAATTTGTAATCATATTTGTATGTTTGAAGAATTCATTTTCATTTTAATAAATTATACATATGTATAATTCATTAAAAATTTTCAAAACTGAATTTAAAGGAAAGAGAAATGGGGTTTTTTTCCCCTTCCAAACTTATTGTGTAGTTAACACTAGAACCGCTGCAGTTTCGGTATGCCTAAAACCGCGGGTGGGGTCAAATTGACCCCAATTAATTAAAACCCGCGTTGTTATGCTAAAGGTACACTGTAATTATATTTGGCAATGACTTTTATTCATTTTTAACATTATATTATTATAATAAGTGATAAAAAAATAATAGAATATTGTATACAGTAAATGAAATATACAGACAACTTGAATGGAAATATTTAGTTTCTTGCCAGTCGAGATTTCCTAAACACATCATGCACATTTTGGGTAATTTCTTTTTATATATTTTGTACACTTTCCACTTATCATTATGTTACAGTCAGAACAAGTATCTACAGTTTTGTTTCTACCCTGTGAAATTTTTGCAATGAACTCTTTTTTTGCATCTGCACAGATACTTTAGTGCTATCCGCTTTTGTCTGTGTATCTGACTTTTACTTTCTTTTGTGAACTATGCACTATGCAACTCTTCAATGAGTTGTTGAAGATATTCTCTCATTGTAAGTTTTTTATCAGCAACTTTGTATAAAATCCATGAATTATTTCCTGCAAGATCAAAAATATTGTAGAATACAATGAAATGGCCACCTCCTTGATCCTGCTTTCACAGAATATTTCCTAGCCATTTGGTCGGTAATGTTGGCACCAAATTTTGTTGAGTTATAAAATGATATTGTTTCTAGAAGCCTTTTTGGAGGATTGTTGCCGATATTAACTATGGGATGAAGGGAGTTCAATAATAAGAAATTTTTTCTGTTTTTCACCTGATAAACTGTCAAAGTTATATCATCATGCTTCACTAACAATGTATCATAATGGCATCTTTACTTTTTTCACAAATTCAGATACTTCTTTCCTTGCTTTCGTTTCATCGTCTCAGTTAAACTAGTACTCTTCGTTTTTAACATTTGAGACAGATTTATTGTAGTGAAAAATTTATCTATAATATCTAATATTTCTTTATTTTCGAAAGGTTCTATTAAACATAAACCGACGTATTCAGAGAGAGATAGGTTTACAGGATATTCCTCATCTTTGCACAAATATGGAAAACCATTTAGCACATATTTACTATCAACATCAGCGGCAAGCTAGTATTTCGTTTACTTGTCATATATTGCGTGAAACGAAATCTAGCTTTAGATGGAAACTGTTGTTCATCAATATGGTCCTGGTTTAGAGCAAATTATCGAATTTTCAATAAATTTCTGCCAAACTTCAGAAATGAAACACAATTTATCTGTTTGGAGGCGTTCCGATCGTGTAGTTTTTTTGTCGAATCGCAGAAATTTTTCATAAGTTCCCTGAATCTATCTCTCATCGCAGTATCCCAGAAAAAAGGTGGACCCCAAACAACAGACCATAGACTTTCAAGCTCTAAATTACTTGCACTGTATATACATCGTGCATATAATATTGATATAAAAGCATCTAATTCGTCTAAAGTTGTTGACCATTTATTTTTTCCCAGTTGCTGGTGAGATTCTTCCTCTGTACAATTTTTGATATGACAAAGCATAGGCTCATCTATAAGTAGCTTCCCTAAACTAATTGCAAAGCCATTTTCTATATTTTGCTTTGCATAACTGATTGGGCCATTTTTTTCTTTGAAAACATAATGTTCAGCAATTCTTCCATGTATACAACTTCCAGAGGTGATGTTTTACCAACCTGTTCCATCATTTCTAACAAAAGTTCCAGAGTTCAATTCATCTGGATTTGAATCTGATAACTTTACGTTTATTTACACATTGTTTTTTTCTTTCCAGAGGTGTTTTTTCTGCTAGTACATTGTACAGGAAAATTAGATACAGTATCTTAGAGGACTGAAAAAGCTTTTCCCATTCCAGGAATCATTGAATTGCAAATTTGGTATTTGCGATTATAATGGGGTCAAAATGACCCATTCTGCGGTTTTAGGTATAAGTATTAAAAACAAAAAAAAAATGATAAGTATTTAACGTATCATATTTTCACTGATTATTATGGGTATAAAAATAGTAAGGTCAAGAAATTTCTTTCAATTTCGTTAGCAACTTTTTGAGAAAATCGGAAACAAAATTGCCTTTTGGGTCAAAATAACCCCATCTGCAGTTCTAGTGTTAAAAATAGGCATAAATGTTTAAAATGAATACCCATTTTTTAAAAAGCTAGTCATTTACTTTTGTTCATGAGAAAATGAACTGGCTTGAGTGATTTCCAATCATATAAATATAATTCTAATTAAGAAGATCCTTTAACTCATTATATGGTGCAATGAGGAAAAAAAATTTTCGGCAGTAGTCCAATAGAGGAGAAAATATTTACATATACTATAATTATGATTGTATATGTTTGTAATAGGGATTGCAATACCGCTATTCACAAGCTTAAATACTGGTTTTTCAGCATTGACTAGAAATTTTCAAAATTGTCTCCACTATATGTTCAGAGATCGCCAACTTTGAAAATAGTATACGTTTTTGTTTCCCTAATGGGCGAATTTAATTAGACTGTGAATATAGTTACACCGTACAATCTAGAGAAATGATAAAATAAGTGAATTATCCAAGGAGGCAGGCCAAAACTATTCTGTTACAGCTCAGAGCAATACTGCACAAGTACTGGATTTGTTGTCTGATATTCATATCTGTGAAAACAAGGTCGTAGTCATGAAGAAAATGCATAATATTTCAATATTTTTTAAATTGGAGAGTTTGTTATTCACGTATTTACATATCATATACTTGTATTTAGATATCATGATTTTATAAATGAAAATGAAGAAGAAAAGAGACTCACCAATTAAAATTTGTTAAAAAATATTTACCATAAGTTCTTGCAGATCTTTGAGTATAATATAAATTTTATTATATAGCTTCTTTAGTATTTTTTAATATATTTTGAAAATTTCATACAATTCGGTTAAAAACTGTGTGCTAAGAGCAAAAAATATATTAAAAAAATTGATGAATATACAGTAAATTTTAACATTGAAGCAAAACTGAGAATGGAATGGAAAATTATTAGTATATCTGAAGTAGTTTTCGAAATATTTATTTTAAAGTTCAGAAAATTTGTGTGCGTTACGTTATACTTAATATAATTTAAATGGTTAAAATAATATGGTAATAATAGTCATGTACTCGTTTGACGACGCTTTCATATACTAATAAAAATTATAATGGTCATTCATGCGAATGTCAAGAATTTTATTAATTTTAAATTCACACATTAAGATATTGATGTAGAAAATATAAAATGACCATCTAAGATACAAGAAAAATGCAGTCTGCTATAAAATGATCTTGACAAACAAAATACAGCTTTTTCACTTACTATGACAGAGCCGGCTTAGGCAGGGGCGATCTGGGAAAACAGAGAGGGACCCGTGGCTTTGATGGATGCCGCTCTAGCTTTTAAAGTTTTCAGGAAAAAAATATAAAAATTACAAATGCAAAAATAAGTCTTGTAATTTTCCATACATTTTTATAACAACGAACTGTGGAATTAGCTTCCAATACATTGTTGTGTTTGACAATATCTAAGGTAACCAATCCTACTTTAGATAGATTTGTATTACATTTTCATAACCGTATTCCTTTTGAAATTAATTTGTTCAGTCGAAATACACGTTTTGCACTCTTAAAAATTTTTTAAACTATAACAGTTAATTTTAATTTATGCAACTTGTGAAATGTTTATAATTAACCATTTCCGTCTAAACAGTTTACATGAAAAAAAAAGTTTGGACTCCTTCATTCATTAGGAAATTATATAAGATTCCCACATTAAGTTTTATTTTTCACCGAATAGGGTCAAGTGGTTGTATATCGTGCTTCCACACCACAGGTCTTGGGTTCTATTAACGGGCTGGGCAAGGTCAACTCTGCCTTTCATCCCTGCTGCATTGGGTCGATAAATGAGTACCAAGCTTGCTTGGGGTCTTAAACACTGAAGGTCTCTCTTCAGACTGACCACCAAATCGGGACATCTGTTCATTCACTTCAGAGCCCAATGGTCACGTATATTGGGATTGTTGTGCCTTTGAGTTTTAAGTTTGAGGATTGCCTCACTTTGGGGGATACCCCTTAGATAAACATATATTTCCACTCATTTGCAATTAAACATTTTTCTTTCAATTACATTTATTTCAGAAGGAATTTTGATTTTTAAAATGTATTTGCTTAATAACATGTATATTTGTGTATTATATTAAAATTTTGATGTATCCAAATTTTTTTGTTTTTTGTTCCTCTAAAAGCTTTTAGGATTTTAGAACTGATCTTACAATCCATGTACGTTTTATAGAAGTATATTTAAAAATGATAAAGACATTTTTATAACTGTGTGAGTTTTTATGCCTCATTTATAAATATAAAAAATTGCTTTCAGCTACAGATTTTAACCCTCTAAGTGGATACCTTCCTCCTGAAAAGTTATTCCGAAAGCCTTTTACTCTTATTTTGCTATTCCCTTCAAAAATGCAACAGACTTCAATTCTTTCCCCCTTTTAGAACTTGGGAGGTCGAACGGGGACAATTTTATGACCTAGTTCGGTTCCTTTGTCAAGTAAGAACCAAGAGATCAATCGTTTACAGCTAGCTGTTAAGTTGCCTTGAGCAATCTTGTATGAAAACCGTAGTTGTACTCTGTCTTTTTCCCCATAGATTCAGTCACAGTAAAATTAAAACAAAATGCAGGGTAAAAAAAAACATGAAATAAATGGCCTGTTAAAAGTTGAAACATAGTTATATTTTCTTCAAAATTTATTTTTCTGTCATTTTTTAAAAATTAAAAAAAAAATATTTTGGTATTGCGATTTGAACCAGAAAAAAGCATCCTGTATTCATTTTTGAATATGATAGTAAGAAAACACGCTCACTTTCCTGTTTTTTATAAAAGTTATGAGGTAAAAAGAGTAAAGGCCCTATCTTTTTTTTTTAAACATTAAGACAATAAATGGTGTATATTTATGAAATAAAACAGATCTTTCTCTATTCAATTATATTTTTAATTTAGAATAGCATAAAAAATGATTTCAATACTTTTAATTTATTTAAATTTAAATCATATAAATGATATTTTTATGTTAACTGAATATTTTTCGGAAAAAATCTAAATTTTCATTCCTAGTGCTCTCCTTTTCGAACTCCTTGTATAAAATAAAAATATCTTTTCTACATCGGCATTTGTGATGGACATAACACACATTCAGTCAATAATTTTTAATTTTAATGGGGGATATACTTCTTCTCAAATGCGCATGACGTACTTCTAACCATTTTCTACTTAAGTTAAATTTCTTATCTTTCTGTTTCTTTTATTACAAGGAAAAATGTCACACATCGATAACTACATTTTCACACAATTCAGTCATTACAAATTCTATTGTGAGAAAAATTCTCCCTAATTAATTTTGTCTTTCAAAACAGTACACTTAAAACAATTTTGTTCAGTGAAGTTAACCGACAGTTCCACAATGTATTCATACCAAATTTTAAAAACAAATTTAACACTTGGAAATGTATCCTGTATTAAATTTTTCAGTATACACAAATATTTCCTGCTGTAGGGAAGATATAGTATGAGAGATGTGGCGTGGGGTTGTGAAAGAATGTTTTCGTACATGTAGAATATTTTTTAAATTTTAAATATCACTGAAGCTGATCATATAACTGCAAATGAGCCTTATTTTAATGTCTGCTGGTATCAAAGTAAAACACTTTACAATATTGAACAACCTATGGGTTTATACTCAATATCAAACTATTCGCAAAATGGCTTACAACTTCTATTCAAATTGTAAAGAAACTGAAATATAAATATATCTTACTGCAGTCAAAAATATTCATAATATGTAAGTATCCTATTTTCCCACTTATTTCTGTACATTTTAAAAACTGTAGCTGAATGCAATTTTTTATATTTATAAACGAGGCATAACAGCTCACACAGTCGTAAAAATGTCTTTATCATTTTTAAATATACTACTATAAAACGTATATGGATTGTAAGATCAGTTGTAAAATCCTAAAAAAGCTTTTAGAGGAGCTAAAAACATGTAATTTTGGATTGATCAAATTTTTAATATAATACACAAATATACATGTTATTAAGCAAATACATTTGAAAAATCAAACTTCCTTCTGAAATAAACGTAATTGAAAGAAAAATGTTTAATTGCAAATGAGTGGAAATACATGTTTATCTAAGGGGTATCCCTAAAGTGAGGTAATCCTCAAACTCAGTGGCACAACAATCCATGAGGGCCAGGAACTACTGTGCCCATCATAATACACGTGACCATTGGACGCTGAGGTGCATGAACAGATGTCCCGATTTGTTGGTCTGTCTGAAGAGAGACCTTCAGTGTTTAAGACCCAAAGCAAGCTTGGTACTCATTTATCAACCAATGTAGCGGGGATGAAAGGCAGAGTCGACCCTGCGCAGCCCGTTAATAGAACCCCAGACCTGTGGTGTGGAAGCACTATACACTACCACTCAATCCTATTCGGTGAAAAATAAAATTTAATGTTAGAATCTTATATAAATCCCTAATGAATGAGGGAGTCCAAACTTTTTTTTTTCCATGTAAACTGTTTTGACAGAAATGGTTAATTATGAACATTTCACAAGTTGCATAAATTAAAATTAACCGTTATAGTTTACATAAATTTTTAAGGGTGCAAAAGGTGTATTTCGGCTGCACGAATTAATTTTAAAAGGAATACGGTTACGAAAAAGTAGTACAAATCTATCTAAAGTAGGGTTGGTTACCTTAGATATTGTCAAACACAACAATGTATTGGAAGGCAATTCCACAATTCGTTGTTATAAAAATGTATGGAAAATTACAAGATTTATTTTTGCATTTGTAATTTATATATATATAATTTTTCCTGGGAACTTCAAAAGCTAGAGCGGCATCCATCAAAACCGCGGTTCTCTCTCTGTTTTTCCAGATCGCCCCTGACTAAGCCGGCTCTGCCATAGTAAGTGAAAATGCCGTATTTTGTTTGTCAAGATCATTTTATAGCAGACTGCATTTTTCATGTATTTTAGATGGTCGTTTTATATTTTCTACATCAATATCTTAATGTCTGAATTTAAAATTACATAAAATTCTTGACATTTGCATCAATGACCATGGTAATTTTTATTAGTATATGAATGTGTCATGAAACTATTACATGACTAATATTAACATATTATTTTAACCATTTAATTACCGTATTTTCCTGTATATAATCCGCAGCGGCGTATTATCCGCAGAGCCCTTTTTTTCGAGTAAAAAAAAAAACATCGTATAATCCGCGGCAGTTAAATAATGGCGGCGAATAATCTTGCTCCTTGAACGTCGACGGTCTGGTTGGTGGAATATCAAATGATAATGGAACTTCGTCCATATTAAAAATCAAATCCTCTGTAAAATTATTTTCAACAATAATTTGCTTGCAAAATGTCAAAAAGTCGTCCAATTGTTTTTCCCAGTCATCAGGTAATTTCTGTCCGACCGTTGAACGACCATTTAGCGTGCAATAACTCGGGCTTTCATTCTGATGCTAACTGTCGAGACAGCTTTCCCATCGTCCCTTTCTTTTAAAATCCATTTATTTATTTCTGCCTCTAATTCTGGCCAGTGAGGTTTTCCACGACGATCGGCCCTTTTACGTCTATCGCAATTTTCGAAGTTTTGTTCCTTCTCCACAAACGAATATTCGATTCGTCAGCGTTGAAAAACCTTGCAGCTTCTCGATTCCGACTTCTCTACAGCATTTAATTTGAAGTCTGCAGTATAGCTAACATGCTTCATCATGATAAAATACTTTCAAAGGATGCAACACTTCTAGTCAAGACAAAGTTGTAAATGACGCCAGCGACTAGTAACTGCTATTTCCTTCCGAGGAACCGTATTCGTTATTGAAAGTAATTGGACAAACACTAATTATGGCCGTAATACGTCAGCCGAGTCGTGAAAGCGCCATCTATTATTTATTTTATTAAAAAAAACAGCATTTCTTTCAAAACTTTGTTAACTTTTCTGATGGAGAATGTTTTTTCTCAGATAATCCGCGGCGGCGTATAATCCGCACAACGAAATTTGAAACTTTTTTAACACATAATCCGCGGATTATATACAGGAAAATATGGTAATATTAAGTATAACATAACGCACACAAATTTTTTGAACTTTAAAATAAATATTTCGAAAACTACTTCAGATATACTCAAAATTTTTCATTCCTACGCTTTAGCTTTCCTCAGTTTTGCTTCTATGTAAGAATTTATTGTAATTGTATATTCATCAATTTTTTTTAGTATATTTTTGCTCTTAGCATGCAGTTTTGAACTGAATTGTATGAAATCTTCGAAATATATTAAAAGATACCAAAAAAGCTATATAATAAAATTTGAAATTTTTATTATACTCAAACAATTGCTAAAACTTGTGGTAAATAATTTTTAATGCGCGATGCATTTTTTTCGAAATTTAAATGGAATTTCTAACATAAAATTTCTAGCTTTATACGGTCGAGATTTCAAAAAATATCCAGATTTTAATTACTTATTCAGTTAGCCTTTAAAAAGATAAATGTTGAGGTATTTTGTATAAATAGATATTTTTGAACAATAATTGGAATGTTTTTGAATAGCTCGAATTTAAAATTGATTTTTATGTTTATTTATATGCATAAATGTCTACTGTAAATGTTTCCGTATATTTTGATTACCATTTATTTAAACATTCTGCTATAAAAAAATGTGTGAAAAATCTTCATTCATGTTGTCTTTGTTGTAAACTGAAGCTCAAGCACTTAAAATTCAAATATAATTCGGTGTATTTAAACAATATATAACTAGGCACTGTACTTAAACTTCCCTGAACACTTTAGGCTTTGAAATCTTAAAAAAAAAAAAAAAAAAACTAATAAATCTTAATTAATTTTTTTTCGTTATTATTTTTATCAAAGTGTAAGAAAATGTTTCAAATGATTTGATGAAGTTTAAATTTATTCATTTTAGTGGTTGGAAAATTGAAAAGGTTCCTAATTTTAAAGAGTTTGTGTGTTTTATTAATTTTTCGGTATCTTATAATAAAATAATCATGTTTCAAAAACTGAAAGCTTTGATTAAAATAAGAAAATGAAGCGAAAGAATATACTTAAAAAAAAAGATAATTTGTCTAACTATATAAAATAGCAGATTGCACTGACACGCCCCAACTTGTTACAGTTTGAAATTAATATGAAACCAAAAGGAATTGTAACATTTTTTACTTATGTGTTGGGACTTTTCAAAACTTTTTAAAATAGGATGTAACAAATAAACACTTCCTGGGGTCTAAAAGAAATTTCCCTGGATTTTACGATTGCCCCAGAGTCAAATCACAGGGTTTCCTGGGAGCCATAAAACTTCCTATCAGTGTCCTGCTGTGTTGCTTCCACTGTCCCCAATTATCTTTCAAGATGTTAAACCTTTAAAGGGGAAAGGATTTCAGAAAAGTGCAGCTTATCCGCTTTTGAAAACGTTGAAGGCAGAAAAATCCGGGCAGTGGCTTTTCGAAGCATCTTTACACTGACGGAATTTTCCGTGCTATCCGGTTAGAGGGTTAATAGGAGGAATACTATATTTACATATTATGAATATTTTTGACTGCAGTAAGATATATTTATATTTCAGTTTCTTTACAATTTGAATAGAAGTTGTAAGCCACACATTTTGCAAATAGTTTGATATTGAATATTAACTCATAGGCTGTTTAACAGTGAAGTGTTTTATTTTGATACCTGCACACTAAAATAAGGCTCATTTGCAGTTACATGATCAGCTTCAGTGATATTTAAGTTTTCAAAAATAGTCTACACGTACGAAAACATTCTTTCAAAACCACACACCACATCTCATACATTTTCTTCCCTACAGCAGGAAATATTTGTGTATACTCAAAAAATTTAATACAGGATGCATTTCCAAATGTTAAAATTGTTTTTAAAATTTGGTATGGATACATTGTGGAACTGTCGGTTAACTTCACTGAACAAAATTGTTTTAAGCGTACTGTTTTGAAAGACAAAATTAATTGGGGAGAACTTTTTCTCACAATAGAATTTGTAATGACTGAATTGTGTGAAAATGTAGTTATCGATGTGTGACAATTTCCCTTGTAATAAAAAGAAACAAAGATAAAAAATTAAACTTGAGTAGAAAATTGTTAGAAATACTGTCACACGCATTTGAAGAAGTATATCCCCCATTAAAATTAAAAATTATTGACTGAATGTGTGTTATGTCCATCACAAATGCCGATGTAGAAAAGATATTTTTATTTAATACAAGGAGTTCGAAAAGGAGAGCACTAGGAAGGAAAAAATTTAGATTTTTTCCGAAAAATATTCTAGTTAACATAAAATATCATTTATATGATTTAAATTTAAATAAATTAAAAGTATTGAAATCCTTTTTTATCCTATTTTAAATTAAAAATATAATTGAATAGAAAAAGATCGGTTTTGTTTCATAAATATAATCATCATATGTATATCACCGTGCAATTCATTTATTGTCTTATTGTTTAAAAAAGGGATACGGCTTTTACTCTTTTACCTCATTATTTTTTTAAAAAACAGGAAAGTGAGCGCATTTTCTTACTCTCATATTCAAAAATGAATACAGGATGCTTTTTTCTGGTTCAAATCGCAATACCAAAATAATTTTTTTTTTTAATTTTTAAAAAATGACAGAAAAATAAATTTTGTTTGAAGAAAATATAACTATTTTTCAACTTCTAACATGCCATTTATTTCATTGGTTTTTTTTTATCCTTCATTTTGTTTTAATTTTACTGTGACTGAACTTATCAGGAAAACGTGTGAGTAGAACTACAACTTTCATACAAGATTGCCCAAGGCAACTTAACAGCTAGTTGTAAACGATTGCTATCCTTGTTCTCACTTGACAAAGAGGAGGAACTAAGTCATAAAATTGTCCCAATTCGACCTCCCAAGTTTTAAAAAGAGGAAAGGAATGAAGTCTGTTGCATTTTTGAAGGGAATGGCAAAATAAGAGCAAAATGCTTTCAGTATAACTTTTCAGGATGAACCAAACCACCCGGAGGGTTAAAGAGAAAAACCTCATGTACCTATAATTATGAATATTTTGTTAACAGTTTTTCTTTAAAGGTGACTCATGTTGAATTCATATATATGTTTGCAAATTGAGGGTCTTATATTAAAATAATTTATATGTCTCTTATGAAGCTTTAGGAGCTTACAAAAGAGGGAAAAAAAGGCAAAATCCTTTTTTCAGAATAGTCATGTAAGAATATAAATTGCATTTGTGAGCTTGAAAAGGAATATTTTACTGTTCTTTCATAAATATTTCCATTTAAGTCTGCACTTATTTTAACCCTCTAACCGGATAGCACGGAAAATTCCGTCAGTGTAAAGATGCTTCGAAAATGGACTGCACGGATTTTTCTGCGTTCAGGTAACGTTTTCAAAGGCGGATTAGCCGCACTTTTCTGAAATCCTTTCCCCCTTTTAAGGTTTAACATCTTGAAAGATAATGAGGGACAGAGGAAGCAACACAGCAGGAGTTTTATGGCTCGCAGGGAGCCCTGTGTTTTGACCCTGCGGCAATCGTAAAAAATCCAGGGGAAATTTCTTTAGACCCCATGAAGTGTTAATTTTTTACCTCGTTTTTTTAATGTTTTGTAAAGTCCCAATGCATAAGTAAAATATGTTACAATTCCCTTTTGGTTTCATATTAATTTGAAACTGTAACAAGTTGGGGCGTGTCAGTGCAATCTGCTATTTTATATAGTTAGACAAATTATTTTTTTAAGTATATTCTTTTTGCTTCATTTTTCTTATTTTAATCAAAGCTTTCAGTTTTTGAAACATGATTATTTTATTATAAGATACCGAAAAATTAATAAAACACCAAACTCTTTAAAATTTGGAACCTTTTCAATTTTCCAACCACTAAAAATGAATAAATTTAAACTTTTCATCAAATCATTTTGAAACATTTTCTTACACTTTGATAAAAATAATAACGAAAAAAAAACTAATTAAGATTTATTAGTTTTTTTTTTTTTTAAGATTTCAAAGCCTAAGTGTTCAGGGAAGTTTAAGTACAGTGCCTAGTTATATATTGTTAAAAATACACGAATTATATTTGAATTTTAAGTGCTTGAACTCAGTTTACATCAAAGACAACATGAATGAAGATTTTCATGCATTTTTTTATAACTTGAATGTTTGAATAGATGGTAATCAAAAATATACTTAAACATTTACAGTAGACATTTATGCATATAAATAAACATAAAAATCAATTTGAAATTCGAGCTATTCAAAAACATTCGAATTGATGTTCAAAAATATCTATTTATACAAAATACCTCAACATTTTATCTTTTTTTAAAGGCTAACTGAATAAGTAATTAAAATCTGGATATTTTTTGAAATCTCGACCTTATAAAGCTAGATATTTTATGTTAGAAATTCCATTTGAAATTTCGAAAAAATGCATCGCGCAGTGAAAAATTATTTACCATAAGTTTTAGCAATTGTTTGAGTATAATAAAATTTCAAATTTTATTATAGCTTCTTTGATATCTTTTAATATATTTCGGCCGCGGTAGCCGAGTGGTATAGGTAGGTATCGAATGGCTTGCCTTGTCACGAGTTCGAGCCCAGTACCACTAAAGACCCGCCGTGTGGGCAGCGATGCACGTTACATCTGTCGAGAGCTGAAACGCCCCTCCCGTTGGTGGTGTGGTAGTTAGGAGAGGGGGGTGCCAGCTCAGGTGTCGCCCACGCCACTTGACCATGGTTTAAAATTACGGGTCCGTCGCCAAAAGCCCTCGTGTAGCTGAACAGTGCGACGTTAATATTCAATCATTCATTTAATATATTTCGAAGATTTCATACAATTCAGTTGAAAACCGCATGCTAAGAGCAAAAAATATACTACAAAAAAAAAAAATTGATGAATATACAATTACAATAAATTCTTACATAGAAGCAAAACTGAGAAGCTAAAGTGTAGGAATGAAAATTTTGAGTATATCTGAAGTAGTTTTCGAAATATTTATTTTAAAGTTCAGAAAATTTGTGTGCGTTATGTTATACTTAATATTAATTAAATGGTTAAAATAATGTGTTAATATTAGTCATGTAATTGTTTGATGACACATTCATATACTAATAAAAATTATCATGGTCATTGATGCGAATGTCAAGAATTTTATGTAATTTTAAATTCAGACATTAAGATATTGATGTAGAAAATATAAAAACGACCATCTAAAAATACATGAAAAATGCAGTCTGCTATAAAATGATCTTGACAAACAAAATCCGGCATTTTCACTTACTATGGCAGAGCCGGCTTAGGCAGGGCGATCTGGGAAAACAGAGAGGGACCCGTGGCTTTGATGGATGCCGCTCTAGCTTTTAAAGTTTTCAGGAAAAAAATATAAAAATTACAAATGCAAAAATAAGTCTTGTAATTTTCCATACATTTTTATAACAACGAACTGTGGAATTAGCTTCCAATACATTGTTGTGTTTGACAATATCTAAGGTAACCAACCCTACTTTAGATAGATTTGTACTACTTTTTCGAATCGTATTCCTTTTAAAATTAATTCGCAGCCGAAATACACCTTTTGCACCCTTAAAAATTTATGTAAACTATAACGGTTAATTTTAATTTATGCAACTTGTGAAATGTTCATAATTAACCATTTCTGTCAAAACAGTTTACATGGAAAAAAAAGTTTGACTCCCTCATTCATTCATTAGGGATTTATATAAGATTCTAACATTAAATTTTATTTTTCACCGAATAGGATTGAGTGGTAGTGTATAGTGCTTCCACACCACAGGTCTGGGGTTCTATTAACGGGCTGCGCAGGGTCGACTCTGCCTTTCATCCCCCGCTTACATTGGTCGATAAATGAGTACCAAGCTTTCTTCGGGTCTTAAACACTGAAGGTCTCTCTTCAGACAGACCACCAAATCGACATCTGTTCATGCACCTCAGCATCCAATGGTCACGTTGTATTATGATGGGCACAGTAGTTCCTGGCCCTCATGGATTGTTGTGCTTCTGAATTTAAGTCTCTCACTTTGGGGATACCCCTTACATAAACACGTATTTCCACTCATTTGCAATTAAACATTTTTCTTTCAATTACGTTTATTTCAGAAGGAAGTTTTATTTTTCAAATGTATTTGCTTAATAACATGTATATTTGTGTATTATATTAAACATTTTATCAATCCAAAATTACATGTTTTTAGCTCCTAAAAGCTTTTAGATTTTACGACTGATCTTACAATCCATATACGTTTTATAGTAGTGTATTTAAAAATGATCAAAACATTTTTACGACTGTGTGAGCTTATGCCTCGTTTATAAATATAAAAAATTGTATTCAGCTACAGTTTTTTAAAATGTACTGAAATAAGTGGAGGAATAGGATATTTACATATTATGAATATTTTGGACTGCAGTAAGATATGTTTATATTTCAGTTTCTTTACAATTTGAATAGAAGTTGTAAGCCATTTTGCGAATAGTTTGATGTTGAGTATAAACCTATAGGCTGTTTAATATTGTAAAGTGATTTTTACTTTGATACCAACACACACTAAAATAAGGCTCATTTGCAGTTATATGATCAGCTTCAGTGATATTTAAATTTTCAAAAAATAGTCTACACGTACGAAAACATTCTTTCACAACCGCACACCACATCTCATACTATATCTTTCCTACAGCAGGAAATATTTGCGTATACTGAAAAATTTAATACAGGATACATTTTCAAGTGTTAAATTTGTTTTTAAAATTTGGTATGAATACATT
The DNA here is from genome assembly GCA_019973935.1 of Trichonephila clavipes. NCBI lineage: Eukaryota > Metazoa > Arthropoda > Arachnida > Araneae > Nephilidae > Trichonephila > Trichonephila clavipes. The sequence continues at coordinate 26,054 of BMAU01013361.1, forward strand.
GTGGAACTGTTGGATAACTTCACTGAACAAAATTGTTTTAAGTGTACTGTTTTGAAAGACAAAATTAATTAGGGAGAACTTTTCTCACAATAGAATTTGTAATGACTGAATTGTATGAAAATGTAGTTATCGATGTGTGACATTTTTCCTTGTAATAAAAGAAACACAAAGATAAGAAATTTAACTTGAGTAGAAAATGGTTAGAAGTACTGTCACATGCATTTGAAGAAGTATATCCCCCATTAAAATTAAAAATTATTGACTGAATGTGTGTTATGTCCATCACAAATGCTGATGTAGAAAAGGAATTTTTATTTAATACAAGAAGTTCGAAAAAGAGAACACTAGGAAGGAAAATTAAAAAATTTTCTGAAAAATATTCAGTTAACATAAAAATATCTTTTATATGATTTTAATTAAAATAAATTAAAAGTATTGAAATCCTTTTTTATGCTATTTTAAATTAAAAATATAACTGAATATAGAGAAAGATTGGTTTTTATTTCATAAATATAATCATTGTATGTAATATTTATTGTGTTCTTGTTTAAAAATGAGATAGGGCCTTTGCTCTTTTTACCTCATTACTTTTTTAAAAAACAGGAAAGTGAGCGTGTTTCTTATTCATATTCAAAAATGAATACAGGATGCTTTTTTCTGGTTCAAATCGCAATACCAAAATATATATATATATATATTTTAATTTTTAAAAATGACAGAAAAATAAATTTTCCTTGAAGAAAATATAATTATTTTTTAATTCTAACATACTATTTATTTCATTTTTTTCCTCTTTTTTTACTTTCATTTCGTTTTAATTTTTACTGTGACTGAACATATAGGAGAAAGAAACACCGAATTCCACTACGCTTTCAAAGAAGATTGCCCCAGGCAACTTAACAGCTAGCTGTAAAGGATTAATCTCTTGGTTCTTACTTTACAAAGGGACCGAACTGTGTCGTAAAATTGTCCCCGTTCGACCTCCCAAGTTCTAAAAGGGGAAAAGGAAAGAAGTCTGTTGCATTTTGAAGGAATTGCAAAAATAAGAGTTGAACGCTTTCTGGAATAACTTTTCAGGAGGAAGGTATCCAGTTAGAGGGTTAATGTATATTAATATTGTGGATACTTCCAATAAACTTGTATGGATTAGTGAAGATTTATCAATGAAGCAGGCTAAAAATATAATATCAGATAACTTAACTAAGCTTAAAAGTTTGAATATGTACATTCAAAAAGACAGACAACTTCATTTTGTATAAATTTATATGAAATTTTCTCTAAAGTCCACTACATTGTTATTTTGATATGTATTAAGTAATAAAAATATGTATTTGATAAGTAAAAGCAAATATCTTTTGATTTTTTTCCCAGGATAAAGAGCAAAAAATGCTGAAAAGGAAGTTTGACGAACAAAACTCAGATGAAGCTATGCAGGATTCACAAAGAACAGCTGTTCCTTCTATTAGCCCCTTCTTTGGATGGAGATGATGGTGTGTCAGATTCATCTGTGTCTAGTACAGATAGTTTAAAGACTAGAATTCGGAAAATTGTCTGCTGCCAATAGAAAAAAAAAAAAAAGGAATCAAGTGAAAATAATTGGAGAGTTCCATCTACTTCAAAGCTTGATTTGATTTTCAGAGAAATCCTCACCTAATGAGACCGATACTCATAAAGTATGGCCCAGAGACTCCAAAGGCAAGATATGAAGCAATAGATGAGAGTAAAATCTCATTTGAACGATTTAGAATTTTGATACATTATGTAACGAACCAGATAGTCCTATGGTAAGTTTGTATTTTTAAAAATTTTAAATGTCATGTGTAGAATTCATTTTATAATCAACTAGCTAGTATACCCCTTATTCGTGCAGTTGAATTGAAAATTTAAACAGGATAGATTAAAGGAAAAAGAAGTTTTCGGCGAGTTAATTTTATGAGAATTGCAAATGAAACGAAAAAAAAAAAAAAAAGCTTTTTGCATATCGCAGTTGAGAACAAAGAAATCATATTTGTTAAATTTTAAGTCTGTATGTCTGATAACTGATAAAAAGGAATTTTTTTTTATTTATAACACTGCTGTAACTCCCTTGTGAGTTGATTTTTGAAAACATCTTCCTCTGATCTCTGCTCAGCAAAAGTAACATATTGTTACAAACTTTGTGTAATGAATGCTTGAAAGTAGTGCAAATAATTTATATCTGGATGTGTAATACTCTAACTTTTGTTGTATTTATTTTATATTAAAATTGTTATTTTCGTAAGCAAGGCTGTTCCTTACATTATCATGGCGATTCATTGGGAACATAGCGAAATGTTGGTGACAGAGCCAAGTTGGCATCATTTTTGGCGACCATGTTGGAAACTTGGCAATTGATTGAACAGTGCAAAAGTTGATATGCTGTAGCATCACTTGGTAGGGAGCTGCAACAAAGAGGGTCGCACATAAACCTTCTCAGAAAAAAAGATATACATGCCAATTTTCATAGTACTCGGTTGAACATTGTTGGATTTAAGCGATTTCATTTATACAAACATCCATTTATATATATATATATATATATATGTTATGTTGTTACTGGGATGAATTCGTAAACTGGGATTTGCCAGAATAATCTGTTTATTTTTAAGACAAGAATAAATAAAAAGGAGAATAACAATTAATGAATGGAGTGAAACATTTAAACGTGCGTCGTAGCCTAATTGGCTTTCATTATTTTTTAAGAGTTATTACTGCTTTGCTGATGCGCGTCTGCCTCTCTTGCGGTCCCAACGGATTCTGTCTAGTTCTGATGTTCCTTCCTTCATCTCTCCTTTCCCCGTCGGGACATTGCCCTCTCTGGGGATGCTAAGGGCTTGCAATAGCGCCTTCACTTCACAATCGGCCATCCTGAAAATGAGCTGACCACAGCGAAAAGAAAATCCAAAATGTTGCAAGCAAACCTATAAAACAAAAATTGTAAACAGTGAAAAAAAAAAAAATAACAAGTGCGATGCTTTCCCAGTACTTCACACAGGTGTTGTTTTTCTGGAAGTAGTTCGTCATTGCTGCTCACAGCTATTCAAAAAAAAAAAAGCTATAAAAAAGGGAAAGAGAAAAAGTTCAGTTCGTTATTCAAAGTTCTATTCACAGAGAGTCACTGTGGGGTTACTCAAATTGCAGTCGTAAAATCGTCAGGCATCAGCGGTTGACCACCTCTTCATGAAATCGACAGCTGTGGATGTAAGATGAGACCTTCGTGTTGACCAACATTTTTAACTTCATTTCTGTCATGGGGTTTGACAGTCTTAATTAGGGTAGGGTTCGCAGAACTTGATCGTAATTTGAGTTGTGTTCCGGACTGGGTTCTTACTGATTCGTGTTTTTTATATTTGTGTAGTTGTCTGCGTTTTTAAAGAACTGTGCTTTACTCTTGTTTGGCTCTTTCAACTTCGTATCCAAAATAATGGAGTTAAGGAAATCAATCTGTCTAAGCAAATCATTTTTCTCTTTGGCAAAGGCTTGATTCTCATCGCTATCACTTGTTTTGTTAGCATTTCTTCCACTAGACTTTGGCTTCTTAATTTTGCGCTTGCTAGGCTTAATTTCTCGTTCTTTAGTTGACATCGATGTTTTAGGATGATCGTTTGATTCGTTTGTGTGTTTACGATGAGTATTTTTTCTGTTAACGATGCACATTCAATTTCTTTCTCAACAAGTCGCCGTTCTGTAATTTTAAGTGTTTCTTGTAAGATCTCGTACTTTTCTTCAAGTTTAACTAACTTGTCAACCTTTTCTAAATTTGATTCTTCTAATTCATGCAATTTATCTAATAACGCTGTTTTTTCTAATGATAATGTAGATGTGTTAGATACGTGCATTTCTAAATTTTTACATTTATCTTCTGCATTTTTTAATTTTAGTTGTAATACTTCTAGAGCATTATCTTTTAATTCCGATTGGTTATGTGCCTTAGATACATTAATTAAATTAATTAAGTGATCCTTTTTCTTAGGTATTAATTCTATACCACTTGCACTAATTTTAAATTCAGTTTGTTTTAAAACATCAGTTCCAATAATTACATCAATAGTTGTTTGCGAATTGTTAATAACATAAATGTCCGTCATAAATTTGTTATCTTCAATATCAATAGTGGATTTAAAAGATCCAAAGGTTTTAATTTCACTCTTACCTAAAGAAGTTAATTTTATTTTCGTAGCATTTAACGTCGGTCTTCCAAGAATTTGATAAACACTTTCGTGTATTAAAGTAATAGTACTACCCGTATCAATAAGAGCATCACAATAATAGCCATTTATTTTAACAGTTTTACAGCATTTCTGATGAGGAATTGATTTCATTAACAACTTCACTAACAACCTCATTAACAATTTCATTTTTAGCCTCAGGTTTTTAAATACACACTGAGAGCTTTTATGACCAAATTGGTTACAATTAAAACATTTTAAACCTTTATTTTTATGGTAAACATTCATTAGAAGTATGATTAAATAATCCACAATTATAACAACGTATACGTTCATCTCTCTTATTAACATTAGCATCATAAAATTGATCTTTATTATGAAATCTATTATCAGAATACATATTTTTATTAGATGTAGGAAAATCATACTGCTTGACATTTGTACGCTTATTTTTAATATCAATACTATAAGAATTATTTTGCATAAAAACCTTTTCATATATTTTTAACTTTTCTTTAAATCCTGAAATACTTTTACATGCATATAATATGAATTTATTATGGTTAGAATCAGGTATACCAGTTATACAATACATAATCAGGCTGTGATCGTCTAAACGAAAGTGTGCTTTTGAAGCAATTTCACGCATGGCCAAAAACATATTCAAAATAGAGATTCCGTAGGGCGTAATTTCCGTTTTTGCATTTCCTTGTGGACGTCGTAAGAACAAAATAAATCTTCAAATTCTTCAATTAATGCAGCTTTAAGAGAACTATACGTTAATATGTTATGGAGAGTTTGGATAAAAGTCTTTGCAGGACCTTGAAGCAAACGTTTAACACAAATAATTTTTTGCAAATCAGATATGTGTGGGATAAAAATAAAAGTTTTCTTCTACGTCGCGAAAAAAAAAAAGCTTTAACGCTGTAATTATCATTTCCCGTAAACGACCTCATAGTTGAAAAAAAGGTCCTTTAACAAAATACATTCTCTTCGTTCCCTCTTTGGCTTTGATTTGATTTGTGTTTGAGGGAGGGGAACAAAACATCCTGCGGAGAAGGCAAGTGATAAATTGGCGGGGTGAGGGGTTGTTTATTCGCGTCGTTCGTCAGATTCTAGCAAAAAGGGCGCCGAATCTTCGTCATCCGTCAATTGTTCGGTAAAATTATTTTTTAAAGATGCAAGATCTGATAAATTTTTAAATATATGCTCGCTTAATTCTTTGGCGCTTCCCCGCGCAATTCAATCCTAATATAGTGCAGATGGTAATAAGTTCAGTTTTCGTAAAGTCCTTTAAAATTTTATCCTTTCGTGCTTCAATGTCGAATTCTGTGGGAAACCCGCGAATTTTTTAACTCTTTTCTAGAAGATTTACTGTAGGGTTCGTCATTAACAATTTTGTGTAGAAGTTGCACCGTTGAAGCAGGGGGGCCGTCTTTAATATATTCGCAATAGCAGCAATTTCCTCTAGACAGACCATCGTAAATAAATATCTTCAGAACAATAAAGGAGTAAATTGGAATGGACTCACCGTTGATGATTTCGTCGCTGTGGTTTGCGTTGCCGGTTTCGTCGTTGGCGCTGAAGCGTGCGCGGGTCCACCAGTCTTGACTCGTTGTATTTTCTAGGGGTTTTTAATTTTTATTTAATTTGAGGCCGAGCCCCCAAATGTTATGTTGTTACTGGGATGAATTCAGAACTGGATTTGCCAGAATAATCTGTTTATTTTTAAGACAAGAATAAATAAAAGGGAGAATAACAATTAATGAATGGAGTGAAACATTTAAACGCATGTCGTAGCCTAATTGGCTTTCATTATTTTTTAAGAGTTATTACTGCTTTGCTGATGCGCGTCTGCCTCTCTTGCGGTCCCAACGGATTCTGTCTAGTTCTGATGTTCCTTCCTTCGTCTCTCCTTTCCCCGGGGACATTGCCCTCTCTGGGGGATGCTAAGGGGGCTTGCAATAGCGCCTTCACTTCACATATATATATATGTGTGTGTGTGATGCAAATTGCTATGATTAATGATGTATTGGTCAATGGCAACAAACATTTTACTGTTAAAAGCGTGGAATCTTTAGGGAAAGCTATATGGGTATGGGAAAGTACTGAAAAGTACTGTGTGTGTTAAGTTGAATGCAAATCTTTCCAAATGGAAACTTTTGATGATAATATACAAAATATGCAACTAAGATTTGTTTTTACTAATTGCTGTTTTACTGAACTGCTAATAAAAACTGCATTGTTTACAATTACAAATTATATGTGTGATTATATTGGCAATATTAAATCTGCAGCCAGTAGTGCCATTCAATGATTTATAACTTTTACTTGGATGATTTACGGATGATTTTGTAACCAGGAATCTAGGATGCGCCAGCATCCTTCTATCCTCTATCTGGGACTCTGATTTTCGTGGTTTTGGAAACTTGGGCTTGAAGAGAGGGGCGTGACTTCAGAGGAGGTACAATGGTAGTGCAGGAGGCGTTGGCTATGGAGCGATCGTTGATTGGAGGATGGCAGTGAGCTTTTAAGATTGAAATCATGTACTTTGAAATAGAAAAGTGACTTTAAACTTTTAAAAAAGAGAAAGTCGATTAATTTGAGAGAATTTAAAAAAATGTTAAGGGGGAGAAAAATAAGAGTTACAATTAAGAATAATAGGAAATTTAAATATTGTTCATTAAAGCTTCTGCCAGAAGGCAGGTTTTTCTTTGTCGAATTTGCTGTTTTAAATTTAGAGAGAAGGTCGAGAATTTTGGGGGTTTTCTTTACGAGGTTTGAGATAGTATTAAAAAGTTCCAAAACTTGGGAAAAATCTGAACTGTTATTATCTTGGGTAAAGGAATCCACTGGAAGAGTCTTCCTTTTTATTTGCAGTTAGGTTTTCGGTTTCCGGGAGGGGATCTGACTGGGATTTCTCCGCTAACAACGTTAGCGAAGGAAATTCCCCTCTTAAGTCCATTTGCTTGAAAAATTCTTTCTTTTGATCGTCGGAAAAGGTAGTACCTTTTTTGGGTTGGGGATTTGGGACATTTTGTATAACATGCCGAGTGACCGAAGTCCTGGCAGTTGATACAAAATGGGTTCTCTTGTCATTCTTTGATGTGACAATTTCGAGTGGCGTGGTCTTTACCGCATTTAAGGCATCTTGGTTTCATAAAACAATCCGCGGCAGTATGGTAGTTATTGCAGTTGAAGCATTGGGTTATTCCTCTAACGAGGTAACCTTCTACTTCCGGCAGTATGGTAGAAGTTATTGCAGTTGAAGCATTGGGTTATTCCTCTAACGAGGTAAACCTTCTACTTTCACCTGCAAATAACCCAACTTTTGATGTCAAAAATTTTACGATTTAAATCGTTTCTTGGTAGAGTAATTAGAAAATATGGGAGGGATTTTTTAGTTCTTTTGGAGATTAGTTGCGTGCAGCTATCAATATTGAATCCGATTAATTTTAAGTCATTTGTGATATCAGTAATTAAAGTAGAATTAGGGAGGCCTTTAATAACGGCTTTAATTGGTTTATCTTTTTGGCGTTTAAGAATGTAAAATTCGAAATCGTTATCCATTTCTAAAAAGTGTCTAAGGTTTCTGTATTCTTCGGGGTCAGTAGAGAACATTTTTACGACGTCATTAACAATTCTGTTTCGTAAATTAGGGAATTTTTCAGAGATGCGTTTAATTTTGCTCTCTGAAATTCTTTTTTAATTTTAAGCATTATAGGGGGAGGTATCTTAGGTGTAACTACTTCAGTAGTTACTTTTTCAATCGGGGGAGGATGCTCGACATCCTGTTCAAGATCAGAGAAACTATTGTTAGTTTCTATGGGGTCCTGGGTAGAGGTAGGAGAGATCGGTCTGGCCGTCTTTTTGGGGAAGATAAACTCTTCTGTGGATTCCTTACCTTTCTGTTTACGCTTTTTGCTAAATTTTTTCTTAGATTTGCTATTGGTTTTATTTTTATTTTTGATCTTATTTTCAATAATAGGAGGGGAGGGAACAAAATTAATTTCCTCTTCTACCGAGGTAGAGGGAATCTTATGATCCTGGCAATCTGAGATAGTACATGGTGGGAGGGTTTTAAGCTCACTTACCAACTCCTCCTTTCTCCTGATCATGGCCTGGGTGCTTGAGTAGTACAAGTCCATGAATGCATTTCCGGGGCTGGGTGAACGTCCGTCCATCCCGTGAATCGATGAATGAAGAGCTGAGATTCCTGTGACACTATCTCTAAGTTTCTTGTAAGCGGGAAACTTGTTCAAATTTTGTCGGCGAAAATTCCATATTATCGGCAAAAATTCCATATTATCGCTTGATTCGCTCATGATAAATCGAGAGGTCGTGGGCACCGCAGGTGCGTGGTCTCCGTAACTTTTACTTGGGTAACTGTATAATATCCTTTTTTTTTTTCTGTGAAAGTTATCTTGTGTTTTTTGCTTATTATAGGATTCTTCTTCTGGAAGTGAAAGTTTATTAAGTGATAATGTAAGATTTTCTGAACCCTCATCTTCCCTTCAAGAAAAGGCTGAGGTAATTGGGAAAAAATTAGTTTACTCATATTAATTATTATATTGTATTTTTAATTAGAAATGTTGTATTTATTTAGAAGACTGTGAATGAAGATAAAGAGGCTGCTGTGCGATTGGTAAATGAAGTAGAAAAGACAAGGGTAAAAGCTCTTGAAGAAGAACTAGAGATGTTGAAGGTATATACTAATTGTTATGTTGATTTTGTTTGTTACATTAAGAATTAAACAAAGCATCGATTTTTGCTGAAATGAAAATTGAGTTGTAATTTTAACTTTAAAAAGTTATCATGACTATCAATTTTATGGAAGAGTTATAGATACAATCAAAATTCAGAAGTATTTGAATGTTATTTATGATTCAATTGCTTAAGCATGCATTAAAGAGATAAAAATAAAAAATCTCCAGGAAGGAATGATGTAAGAAACAAACTGCTTTAAAGGTTTACTTTTGTAATAATTATTAAAATTATTAACATAATTGAAAATATTTTGAAACTGAAATGTGTCCCAAGTGCATGGAAGATTGCATCAGCTGTTGCAATCCTTAAACCTGGTAAAAAATTATAGACCAATTTCACTTCTGATTTTAAGTAAACTTGCTAAAAGGTAATTTTTAACAGATCTAATGACAATCCCTTTAACGATGGTATCCTATTATCTAAACAGCAGGACTTTAGGCGACACCTCTCCACATCACACCAATTTTTAAGAGATCTTAAATTCATTAGAAATGGAAAAGAACAAAATAAATTCAATGGGACTGTCATTCTTGACTTTCAAAAGGCATTTAATTGAATCCTCACTGATAGAATATTGTCTGTAAAAGTTAATAACTTAACTCAATGGCTGAACAGCCTGTGTGGCTGCGGTAGCCGAATGGTCAAGGTATCTGATCGTGGCTGGCCTTGTCATGAGTTCGAGCCCAGTACCACTAAAGACCCACCGTGAAGGGGAGCGATGCACGTTAAATCTGTGGAGAACTCAAACGTCCTCCTGTTGGTGTGGTGTGGTAGTTAGGAGAGGGGGGTGCCGGCTCAGGTGTCGTCCACGTCACTTGACCATGGTTTAAAATTATGCGGTCCATCGCCAAAAGCCCTTGTGTTGCTGAACAGTGCGACATTTAATATTCACTCACTTAACAGCCCATAAGGGCCAAGGCCTAATGTACCAAACTCAGTATATGCGACTTTGGGCCCTGAGGTGCATGAGTACATGTTTCGGTCAGGTGGTCAGTCTGACTCAAAACCCCCTTCCTTGAGAATTGGTTTTCTGAGTGGGGAAATTCACATTAAATGCATCAAAACTAAAGCAATTTTCTTTGCAATCAGTTAAAAATCTTATGATAATTTTATTAAAAATTATAAAATTTCCTGGCCTCAAAACACCTAGCACTTTGGTTTAATTTTAAACAAACAACTCACTCTCGAACAACATATTAAAAAGAAAATTTTAAAAATTGTCCATATAAACAATGCCCCCTAATTTATGTAAATCTGTATTAAACAAAATAAATTGCTTATCTATTCTTAATCCTCAGACCTATTCTGATCTATGCTTCCCCAATTTCGAGACATGCTGCAAAAGAATTCATCTAAATCAGCGTTTCTTAAATTTTCGATTGCCCCCTACCCCCTTTATGTATCAGTGTGACATTGCAGCCCCCCAGGATTTTAAACATCCCTCCCCGATTTAATCAAAATATAGTTCTAATAAAGTTTCTTCATTGGGGACAATTTAGTGATCTAGTCTAGTATGGCTCAATTTTTCCATGAATCCTTTCAGAGTCTGTAAAGGAAGGAAATCTCAACATTTCATGAGAGACTTTGAGGACCCCCTATGGAGTGCTACTATGGACCACGGTTAAAGAACTGCTGATTTAAATTATTCAAAAAGTTCAGAATATAATTATATTTTAGACAAATCTATTTATGCCCGAATTTTTATGAAAAACTCTGACCTTAGGGTGGCAAGTCAAGTTAAAACTTCCAGACATGTTATTAAAAAATTAGTATTAAAATCTTTTAATCTAATTAATAACTTAACAAATTTGTGTATTAACAAAATGAAAAAATACATTTTCTCATTAAATTCTCATAGGCCAAGACAAATTCCGATTCATCCTGAATTCTGCTGAATCACTCATTCTATTTATTAGTTACAACTTTTTTGTTCTACATTTTTGTGGTACTATTTGTTGATCTCTAAATTTTTTTTTGCACTTTTAAATTATAAGGAACCTTTTCTGAACTACAAAAGTTTTGAAGAAGCAAACATTTAAGCAATAAATAATTAAAAGATGATGAGTTTCTCAGCAAAGTTTATGCCTCTTTAAAAAAAGTACTGTTTGTATAAAGGTTTGTTGGTATATTGGAGTAGTTTATTGGGTAATGTTCAGATTCAAGAAAATTAATAAAAAGCAATACTTGAAATTCATTTACTTTTTTTTCTGCTAAAAATGTTATCAACATAGCATTGATGTGAAAGTACTTTGCCTTAAGAGTATTTGCAAGAAAAATATAGAGTAAACTAAAAATAATAAATTGAATACTTCAATGTAATCACATTTTTCGGATTGATCAAAATATATTTTCAAATAATTCATGTTTGAATCATGGAAACTTGTGGATATGACAACAATACACAGATTATTTTCCCCGTGATTTATGTTTGGATTTGTCATTTGTATTTAAAAAATTTATTGATGGGGATAGATAGAAAAGAAAATTTTATTTCTTTGTGCTGGAAATTAAATTTTATTCTGTGCTATATGATATATTTTTTGCTTGCTATGTAGTTGTACGTAACTGAAAAAGCAAAATAAATGCTTTTTGTATAGATAGTGAGTTTAATTTTATTTTAATATCTATACAAATTTATTTACAGGCAAGAATGCAACAGAGCGAGGAATTAGAAAAATTATTGGAGCATTTTGCATGCATTATTTGTGCAGAAATAATAGATGAGGTGATTTTTTAAATTTGTAGTTATTCTAGATTATAAATATACAAGAATACTTCTGTATTGGCTAATTATTTTTTAAAAGTAAATAATTAAAAGAGAGTTGTTATATCTAGATATCCTTTTCAAAAATAGTTATGAATGCGTAATATGTTAATTTTTTTGACAGATTTGATTTACCTGGGTTATTACCTTTATTTATAAATTAACTAATGAAATTTTTTTGTAATGATTGTTATAACTTTAATCTCACACTCAAATATGAAAAAAAAAAAAAAACTATACTGCTGTAAAGAAAAATTATATCTCTAGAATCATATGCATCTTCTACTTTTTTCACAATAATTTGAGCAATAGAATTTCATGTGTGCGTATCTGACCAATATTTTTTACGAATATTCTATATAGTTTATTACTTTTATAAAATTCTTTGTCTTTAAAATTTTTAAATGGATTAATTTTTGTATAATGTAGAAAATTTTTTCTCTTCACAGCCTATGGTTTTAAATTGCTCTCATAGCATGTGCAAATATTGTTTATTGAAGTGGAAAAAGAAACAAAACAGATGCCCTATTTGTAGAGAAAAAATTGTTTATGAAGTAAAAAATCTTTTACTAAGAAACTTTATTGATAAAACAGTTGAAGGAATGGATGATGAATTTCAGGCTAACAGAAGAAAACTTGTATCTGATCGTCAAACAGAGATAGGTAAATATATATTTATATTGTATATGTGTTTAAATAGTGCTGTTTAACAAAAAAACTTTTATTTCTTAAAGATTTGAAAATAATGTCTGTTAATTGTTTTATTGTTAAATTTAATTAAAATATCAAAAGAGAAAATCAGTTTAGACTTTCAATACATAAGTATGCAGAAGTTTTAGAGAAAAGGCGAATGTGAGAAATAAGACACATCACAAAAATGATTGCATGCATACCCCCCCCCTCCTCTCCTTTTTGAAATGAACTTACACTGTAGAAAAGGAGTAAGGTATTGCAATTTTGTGCAAATGTGTAGTTAAATTTTATTCTATTAAATTAATATTACTACTTCTAATAGTAGTTCCTGTGAAAAAAATTAACATCCATCACTTTCACTTTCAAAAAAAAAAAAAAAAAAAAATTATACACATTCATTTTTGAATGTAAAAAGTAGACATGTGAAAATGTGGTGTAGTGTTCACCCATAACCCACAATATAAGATAAGATAGGTTGTTGTATTATTTTTCTTACATTCATTACATATATAACACATAGATCATCTAGACTTGAAAGAATTTTTAAAAGGGCAAACATATTAACCTGTAAAAATACGAGGGATATTTTTTTACATTATAAACATAAAACATTACAGATTTTTTCAAAAACACTTTATATTTTAAACTTACATGTGATACTTTCCATGTTTGTTTAAACATTTGTCATAACGTTCTACAAGCTTCTGTCTGCTTACTGTAGACGCCTGCCGCCTGTGAGGATAACCAGTCTTGAATGTTCTTTCACCTCGCAGCTGTGTATGCCGCCGAGAAACTCTTTTAGGTATATGTTTAAAAATCACTCTGAGCCAACTGTACGGTGGGTGGTCAATCTGTTCCCATCCAAAAGATCTTATCAGATTTTGTGTGTTAATGGCAGAATCCATGAAAGCTCTCACCCACTTATGCACTTTGCTTCTACACAGCATTTAGCCATACACGTTCGCTATCTGTCTATGAATTTCCGCTTAAAAACGTTTTTTGCTGTCAAAACCGAATCACCGTATTTCACAGTCGGCGGGCTGATCGATTGTTTTAAACATTTTGAAGTAGCACTGTACTTACCACACTGCAACAATACCAATGCAAATGGTGTTGTTTGACGAGCAAGGTATGCCGGGAGCATGATTTCAAGCAAAACCTTAGTTTCCGAATATCCCTCGTACAAGCAGAACTAACTCATGTCTCCAGACAAACTATGTACAACATAGTAAAAAGATCCAAAATGGTCTAAAACATGTAGCCTGGTGATTGGATTGGCCAAAAATCACTTGTCCTTGTCCTCTTAATTAAATTATGTCATTTTCTCTGATGAGAGTGTATCAATACCAGTGGCATAATCTTAAGAGCGATGGAAAATTTTACTCATTTAATTGAATGGGAGGAGGAAGTTTGGTGGTGTTAGTTAGCTATTGGCTAATGATGAAGAACTAATCTAGTGTTCTTAAAGACTAGATGGAACCATAAATACCAATGCTAGAATTTGAGCTCTTCTTAGTTATGCATTACATTTAGGTAAGGTGATTCGATATATCAATAAGATGGTGCATCTATTCATACAGCAAATGTTGTAAAAAATGCTTCTGTTCAAAAAATATTATTTTATTATGATCAGCCAAAAGCCCTGATATAAATCTTGTCAAGAATATCCGGGCAATGCTTGTTCGAAGGATATATGGTGAAGGGAAGCAATACGAAAGTATATCAAACACTTAAAAGAATACGGTTTTTTGAACTGATAAAAGTAAATTTGTTACTAAATTGGGGGTTTTTTCCCCTGTAAAAATGAGTGTCTTTTTTTTTTATTTATTTATTTTCTCAAAATTTCTCAATTTAAATGTTTTTATGTTCATTTAATCAAGAATATATATATATATACTCTTAAACGAACTTTTGAGAAAAAAAAAATTTTTTTTCTCTAAAAATTCAAGTGGCCTTACACTTTTTTCATGGAGTGTAAAAAATTTCAAGATTGAGTTTTCTATAAATTCCAAAATGTATTTGCATCCAACAATTTTTTGAAGGAAGGAGAATTAACTTTTAATTAATTCATGTATATTTTTCTATTTCTTATAATCTGTAAATCAGAATGAAAATCTGTAAAAAAAAAAAAAAAAGTTTTAAAGAATTATCAGTTAGAATAAAGTTATTTTAATTGTATTTCTAATTTTAACATTATCAAGCAAAACAAAATGGAGAAAATACAGAACCACAAAAGTACGAATTATATGCCCAATTTTTAAAGTATTATGTCTGTGTAATAATCTAAAGCTTAACATTTATCCAAATTTGTTGAAATAAGTGTCCCCCTCCCCTTTTTTCCAAATAATCTTGTGTGTGTCTAACATTTTAAAATAATTATATTTTTCAAATCTTAAAAAAATAAAACCTGTGATTGATTAAGTATCACATTCAAACTGGTCTTTATTTTATTTAATGAGGAATTTTCTAACAAAGGACAAAATTGACTGGAGTAGGAGTAATGAAGATTGATAATTTATGAAGTTATACTGTTATTTTCATTTTATAAAATCAGTTTTTGATGAAAAATAATGTTTTTTCTAATTATATATATATATACACACACACATGTATATTATTATTATATACAGCTTATGAGTTCATTTCCAGTACAATCTAAACACATTAGTTTGATCTAATTAGGCATTTGATAATTCATTTTTTTAGAATTTGTTATAAAGAGTTAAATTACATTTATTTTATAATGTTTGCATGAGATTTTAGTTGAATTGTATTGACTAGATAGTCAATAATTTGAACTTACGTATTGTAAAATATTAGAATAGCTTTCTATATTTCTTTACATCGCATATTAGTTTGCATATGTTATCTTATAAGACTGAACATTATAGAATTCTTTTGAGGGGTTACTTTATTTACCCTTGGTCGATTTTCAAAAAAAAAAAAAAAAATAGTATGTACCGTAAAATCCAGCATATAATGCACACTGCCGTATAACACGTATTTGTACTTTCAAGTTACAATTTTTAACTTTTAGGTATATTCGCCATATAATCCGCACCCCCTTTTCTATGAAGAAACCTGAAATGTATGTGCACAATTCTCTTATGTTTGGAAGTCATTCATTCCAAGTATTATCCCAAGCCTTAGAAAAAAATGGTATACTTCTAGAGTACCCTGTAAGTTTATAAGGAATGTCATTTACTTAAAGAAACAGTATTTCATTACATGTAGAAGTCTAAATTTTTTCTCTCTTCTAAATCTCTATTTTGATTTTTAAAGCTCTCATTTTTATACTCAGTGTTTAACGCAGTGCACTCATAAATTTCAATCTTTTTTTGTGTGTTAAAAGTGTTCTTTATATGCACTGGATTTTATGGTAATCTTTATTTCTCTCCGGTATCAGGTTTGAAATTTTTTGGTTGAATTTTTTCAGTGACCTATGCTATTCAGTATTTGTGATCACAGTAGCTAAATGGCCACAATTAGTTGCTTAGAGCTTTTAGTTCTGAATTCTCATGGGGTATTGTGCCAAACTTAAAGTAAAAATATTTTCACTTAATAAAGTAAAATTCAATGGATCATAACAGCTAGAAAGATGCCGATCAATCCCATCTTATAAGCTTTATTCTAATTGAAATAGTAAGGCAGAAGCCGTTGTAGCCCCCAATTATTTTACATCAGTGGTCTTCAAATTTTTTCATCTCACGGAACCCCTAGAACTGGAAAGTGTTTTTGTGGAACCCCATTCTATACACATACTTCGAAGAATATATCTCAAAATAATGTTTAAAGTAGATCAACACATGTTGTAGACACTTTATGTAAAGGCAATTAAAAGTATTGTATTTATTATTAAAAAAAACTGTAATCTAATTTTTAATATAATTTACTCATTAAGAGTATTAATTTTTATTTCAAGTGTCACCTAACCTGTGCATTATATTTAGTGTTGTTGTTGCTCATGCCACCTGTCTGACATAGTCAGATCGAGGCCCACGAAATTCATCGTGGCAATGGGCTAGATGTACGCCTGCCATTGGCCTTAGCATTGAGCACCATACAGGTGTAGCAGTACGATTTAGCTTTACGAAATTCCTGAAGAACATTACAATAGATGGCGCCACCATCTATCTCCACCTCCACAATTATGCGTTGATATGAAGTGGAGGGAAATTTTCTCTAGTTTCCTGCACTCGGGATTCAGTCCACAAGACTTTCGGACCCACTGATTTAACGAGCATGTACTCCGTGTGTACTCGGAGGGTATTTGGCGGTACAGGCATCCAACCCCAAGCCTTCCAGTCTGGAGTCTGGTGCTCTAACCACTAGGCTACCCACGGCTATATTATTATATTTAGTGACTGGGATATGTGCTTGCTTTTTTTCTCACAAATTGTCGAAGTCTTTGTCTATTGAAATTATCTGCAGTCGCATTTCATATTCTGTGTTGGATTTGTTTTTGTAGCCTCTCACGTTGAGAAATATATTTCACTCAAACACAATATTCTGAATGATATTAAAATGTTTATAGCTGTGTGAGGAATCCCATGTATTTTGCATGAATTTATTTGCAAAGTAAAAAATATAGTAGCTGTTCTTCCTTAAATTTAGATTTTAACATCAACTCTGTTGATATGTTGTTCCCTTTCCTCCTTTATATATGTATTTTTTTCACAAATATAAAGGTGCCTTTCCCATTAAAAAACTATTTAGCTTTGCAAGACCTTGTGCTACTTAACTAGTATAAAGCTATCTCATGGAGCTCGAGACAATAAACATTAGAATATTCACAATCTAGTAGGAAGTATATATATGACATGTTTCAAGTCAAAACAAAGCTTATTTTTAAAAATGATTTTTATTCAGCGAGCCATCTACATGTTCTGTCGCTGAGAGAAAAACCGACGTCAGAGGGAAATCTAAGTGCTTTACCATTTATGCCCAGATGTGTGAAGTATGTCATATTTTATGAGTTGTACTTGACAGTTAATGCTGACATTCGGACTATAAAATATAATGATCTGGGATTGAAGCGTTTTGTGGTTGGGCCATATGTTTTGGAGAAATAATTGGGTGCTTAATTTAATTCTTTATGATGTAATGGAAAAGTAAGTTTTATTTATGGAATTTAATTTTAAATCTAGTTTAATTATCCTTACACATATAAAGATTAACTGTAGTGCACATAGGAATTTTTCAAGGGGAAGGGGGTCCAGGCTCAAATATCCACCATTCTCGTGTCATGCACCCATACAGCGCCAAACATATTATTTTGATTTTTTCGACTTTTTTGGAAACAAAAAAAATATATTGAATAAATAATTAGCATTAACTAATAAAATTAATTATTAATATCAAATACTTGATTAAATTTTGCATACTATATGCATAGGGTTATAAGAAATCAGAAAAAAATTCAAGGGGTTTTAGGGAGGTCTAGACCTAAAGGTAAAACATTCTAATATTCTTTTATTATATTATAATAAAAGTTTAAAAAGTGTTGCAAAATAAAATTATAATATAAATATAAAATTTTCAATTTTAATGAATAAAATGAGCTTTAGATACTTGTAACTATACAAACTTTATAGAGAACGTTAATCCATTTTGCGTACATTTTTATTACTTCTCGATTTTATTATTGTGACTCGTGGAATCCCTGGGTATGCCTTTTGGAACCCCAGGGTTCCGTGGAACACAGTTTGAAAACCACTATTTTACATAATGGGGATAATCTCTTGAATGGAACTGATCCCTTAAATCATCTTAATATGTGATGTGGAAGTTAGGAAAGTCAGATACCTAACCAAGTATCTTCCTTGTAGGTTGACCATAGCTGAGAATTACAACTTCCAGCATAAAATAAATTCAAACTACCTAACTAATATTTATTAGATTTTTATCTTGATTTAATACAAAATATAACATTTTCTCTGTTTTGGGAACATACATTAGAATTCATAAAAAAATTCTTCTATTGTTATTAAGTTGGTTTTAATATGTGAATATTACATTGGTATATTGTGAAATGATGATGGTACTAATATATTCTCTTAATTTAAATTGTGTTCTTTGTTTATTAAATCAATATTTTAATTTACAATATTATTTTCTGCTTTTTATGTATTATTTTAACATTATGGCCCTTAAAGAAGAAAAACAAATGCTTAGCCGAAGCTTTCAGAGGAGAATCTCTAGAAGAAATGCAGTTAATGATCCTGGTGAAGGTCCCAGCAACTTCATGGAAGGACCTATTCTTGTTCGTTTGAGTACTTATGATTCTGAATAAAATCATTCTTTTAGTCTAAGTAAAATGGTTATTATGGTAGATCTAGATGTGTGTGAAATTTTAATGATACCCCCCTTTTCTATAATTATTGCTTTTTGCAATTTTTTCTATGATCATTTCAGTTCTTGGTATTTGTATAATTGATGTAAAATTAATAATCAAATTTAAAATTATTTTTGAATTTATTTCTTAAAAATTATGGTTATCTCTATTTAGTATTTTAATTTCCAGCTTTTGACTGGCATTACATTTTAGTGTTTTTAAATATGAAAGCTAGTATGTGTATGTATATGTAACAAATTATGTATGAATGTTGATCCAGAAGGCATGAATAAGGAAGAAAAACAGTGGTAGATTTTTTTTGTGTGTTCAAGTTTGGAAAGACTTTACTTTTGGTAAAAAACTTTACTTTTGGTAGATTTTCTTTTTTATATTCTGGTTAAATTAATCCAAGACATTCCTATTAAGTTTAATTAGAAAACTTATTTTGTTATATATGTCAGTGATTTTTGAAATTTCAAACATATTACAATAAATTAAACATGATATATAATAAATTATATGTACTTTTTTAAATATATATGTACATGCAATTTTTTACATTTTAATCATGTTAACATACATTTCCATTTGACTTTCGTTTTTTTTTAATAAAAGGATGATTATAATGGATATCTATACTGGATCACATGTATGCCATAGTTATGTACAGTATCTTTTAAGCTATTGTCCCCCCATCAAATATGCATATTTAGATAATATTTTATTTTTCAATTAAAGAAAAAATTTGCTGGTATACATTCAAATTCAATCGGATCATTTGATCAGATGAATACTGATTGGCATTTTCCTGCTAAGCAGAGATGTAAACTGTGCTACTAGAAAATAAATTTAATTTAAATGAGATTTTTTTACATAAATTTACGATTGTAATGCATGCACATTGGTAAACCTCTTAAAGCTAACTTTTTTTTTAAAAAAAATTTTTTAACTAAGGGTGAAAATTATGAAGCTGAAACAGTTTAAAATATATTTGAAAGGTAACATATTTTAGTTGTCTGTAGTGCTATACAATGACAAGTTCAACAAATTGTTGATTTAAAGTAAAGAAAAATTTAAGTGGGGTCTGTCTTATCACAATCTATAAAAGTTGACTGATGTATCTCATGTTATGATTTAATTTCATAATTTTTTATCTGCCATATATACAGTAATTCAACCATTACGGATGATATTATGCATTGTTTCTTTTTGAAAATTCCATGACATTTTTAAAAAAAATTATTTATACATCTAATGAAGAAGAGGTATGGATGTTAGATAAATGTCTCCTTAAGAATTGGTAAAAGGTGGCAACACTAATAATAATTTGTATATTTATATATGATTTAATTTTATTACATTATTCATTTAGTTTCACATGTATGAAGTATGTTACCATTATTTCTACTGTGTAGTTTTTATCGTCTTTTTTTTTTCTATTGTGCAGTAGCTTATGAAATATCTTACTTAGCTTAAAATGTCTGCATTTGGGCATAAAAAAACTGAAAAAGTAATTGGAAGAAAGATGACTAAACTTTGAATATTATAACTATTTCTAAGATGTGGTTTCATGAATATTTTTTCCCATTTGATTTTACTTTTTGCAAACTATGTAAAATAACTTCATTTAGTTATATAACATTTTAGTTTATATATATTTTGAAAAATGGATATGGTGGTTTCAAAGATTAATATAGTCATGTTGGTATTATTTTTCTTGAAATATTTCATGTTTTTCATTGTATCCTTTTCATTGCATTTTACTTGAATAAAATACACTAGGTATATTTGTGTGTCAGTTATACTTTAGTTTCATATCATTTTTTACATATTTTTTATTTTTGCATAATATTTTTTTAAGAATGTAATCATATTTTCATTAAGAAATATTACCTTCTTTGGGTTATATGTACAAAAAAATTATGTAATAAAATTAGATTTTTAAAAATGAAATTATTCTGTTTTAAATTATTACATTACTTTAAAAGTTTGGTATTTTAAATTCTGGCTAGTAAGTTTGTATAATTAACTAATTTTGGGATATCAAGTTTTGTGGAAGAATCAAATTTTCACTAACATGTTACATTTTATAGATATACAGGAGGGATATAAATGTATTTAATAAATATAAACTGATTAAAAAATAATATTTTTGATAACAGTAAAAAAAAGCTAAAAAGGCACAAAATGAACGATGTTATTAAGTACAAAAACTACGAATCATTTTGATCTTGGCAAAAAAAAAAAGGATACAGAACCTTTTTTGTGGGATTTCACCAGTCTCCTTAAATAATTCTTTAGAAATCATGCATCATTATAGAGTTTCTATGCCTTTCTCAACAATACTCCATGGTAAAAACAAAAGGTGAATTTCTATTGTCTGTTGTACCCCATATTTTTATAATTATTTTGTAAAATTAGTTACTGCCGAACTTTTCTGTTACCCAAAAAAACTTTGAATGAGGACCTAGCAGCTAATACTAGACTTGTGAGCATAGCAAAAAGTTGTTAAATCTTTTATCACTTTCCTGTTTATCCCCCCACCCCCAAATGCTTCCTTTCAACTTTGCTTCATTGTATTTCATAAACATTTCCCTCAAGCACTTGAGGACTTTATCTTCTATATTAAGAGCTTTAACAAAATGATTTTAATTGAGTGAACTAATGGAATATCTACATTCTTAATATCCGAAGATAAACGTATCTATCTGTGTAAAGCTATCTTCTCACTCAATGCGAACCACTCATTTATTTTGACCATTTAAATTTCGGAAATGCTATTAGTTAAAAAGTTACTAACTAAAAACATTAAAATACATAATTTGCTTACCCTCAAAGGAACGCGAAGGTACCATAATATAAAAAGATGTAAAGTGATCCTTTAGAAATTTATTTTGACCATTTAAATTTCAAAAGAAAAATTTTCATAATTTAACTTAGACATTTTCTATTTATAAAAATAATTGCACAAAACTCCCCCCCTCTGTGTCAAACGTTATTATCTGTGCTCTGACCTAAGATAGAAAAATTAACATTACAAGTTTTCAAGAAGTTTGTGTTTTCCATCAGATAGACTTTTTTTCGGAAGATTCATTTATGTAGTTCTTTCCTTACAATTTTTATTTAAAAATTACTATCAATGTGTGAAGTTTGGAAGCACTTACATAAAAATTATGCCCTTAAAAAAATTTAAAACTTCATGGAGATTTCCGTTCTGAGAAATACCCAAAACTTGTGTCGTTCAGTTAATTTCACTCTTTCTGTCTTAAAATAAGCCCAGAATGGCATACATGCGGTTAATGTACATCAGGCCTTTCTGAAGGGGAAGAGCAAAAAAAAGGAATTATATTGTACTGTAAAGAGAAAGAGGAATTTATTTCCCTGTGGAAACAATACACTTCTCTAGCTCAAAGATTCAGATAGAACGTTGTAGTTATTTGTGATGTAGAAGTAAAACTAATTTCATTCATTACCTAACAATAATTGGTTTAAATGAATATTTTCATTAACTAAAAATGTATTGTTTTTCATAAATTACTAGTAAATAATTTTTTTTACAATATAATCGTACATTGTTCTTTTTCTCGTGGATGGGGCTAGATTTGTTTTTAATGTCATTTTATAAGCTAGTGGTATGTTAGGAGTAAATGGTAAATGAACATTTCTAATCGATTTCATTATTTCAAATTCTGAGAAGGAAATTATTGTTAAAATAATGAATATGTTAATTTTGGAACACTTTTACATCAGATATGTTTAAATTATATTTACTGAAAGAAACAATAATCTTCAAAATATAAGAACAAAATGTTAAACCAATTTTATATAATAGAAGTCTACAGCCCAAACTAAGCAACCCACAAGTATGAAACTTGGCACATAATTATTGTAGGTCCTGATGATGTACACTACAAAGAGTTTTTTTTTCGAAAATCACGTTAAGATTTTTTAAAATTAAATTTTTAAGCGATTTTCCGTTTTTTTTTTCCAACAACTAGATTTTAAGTTTCTTCGTTTGGCAACACAGTGTATTGCTTTAGAATTCTTTGCGCTCGAAAATTTCGATTACCGGCTTTTAGATGTAACATTTTTTTCCCAGCATTATAATCGCCTACATCATTTTCTTTTTGAGTTACATTTTTTTTCGATTTATGTATTTTTTAAGTATTTATAATAGTTTATATTTTAAAGCAGTATTATATATAGCAGTTGGAAGATGCATCGCTTTTCAAGCTAAGCCTAGTTTTTATTTTTTCAATAACTAAATCAAATTAGTTTGATTTACATTTTTGTTTCGCGCATTCATCTAATTTTGTCATTTCTTTTTCAGTTTAAAAATTTCTTATTTATTTTTTGTGTAGTCACAATGGTATTCGTATTGTAATTTCTATTTTGTTTTAAGGCAGTGTAACGTTTATTCTTTTTTTCATGTTCACCCATAAATGTTTACAGTTGATTTTTGTGTATTGTTTCTGGTTTTAGATTTAATTAGGTCTTCAATTTTAAAATAAAGAATGTGAAATTTTTGAAAGCAACATTAAAGTTATCAGAAATTCTTAACCTGGAAAAGAAATGAGACAACTTTAAATCTAAAACTCGAAACAGTACGGAAGTATCAAATGTATACATATAAAGGTTTAAAATGAAAAAAAAAAAAAAAAAAAGAAGAATAAACGTGACACAAGCCTTAAACCTAAGTTAGATATTTTTAAACTGAAAAAGGAACCATAGAATTAAATCTAAACCGAGAAATGGTTCGGAATAATCAAATAAAATATAAGCAAAACAGAAATGTATATTAAACTAATTTAATTCAGTTATTGAAAAAATATAAAATATGCTTAGGGTGAGGACCAATGCCTCTTCCTACCTTCCTTCCTTGTTGCTTATGATAGAAGCTGTGATTTTAGATAATAGAATCTGTTTTCTGCAAGACTTTTTTTTATTTTAATGCTCATTAAATTTGTGTATCTATTATTTTTTTGAATGATTATTTCTGATATATTATTGTGGTTTATAGTACTACATGTTGATTGTGTAATAGAACAAAATTACCCTTCTTGCAAGGACTAACTTAATTACTGCACTGGCTACTTTTAAAGATATTTTCATAATATCTGATAGCCACAATTTAGTGAATACTACACAAGCGAAATCAGAATTGGAGAGTTATTTTGAATTTTTTGCATTGGTGTGATAAAATGTAAGTAACAACATTTCCTTTCATTAAAAAAACCAAAATGTAACTTTTTTTCTCATATAAAACACATAAGAATCTGTTTTGATATCAAGATGCAAATTTTGCTGCGGTGATGCCAATACGTAAGCACGGTTTTCCTTTATTGGCAAATTCCATGTTTTTCCATTGTAACAAGAAAGAAAATGACACTCAATTCAAACTAATTGGGATTAACAGACTTGCAATGGTGTGACTTAAGTTAGAATTTCTATTTACGTAACGATATTGCCGTTGTTCCCGATTTTCATAAGCGAATTTTGTTTAGCGATGAAGCGCACTTCTAGTTGAATGGCTACGTCAACAAACAAAACTGCCGCAGTTGGAGTGAAGCTAATCCACAAGTGTATGTCGAAACACCATTACGTTCAGAAAAACTGACTATTTGGTGCGCTTTATGTGCTGGTGGAATCCTTCAAAAACGATGAAGGCCACAACGTTACAGTCAATGGTGATCGGTATAGAACCATGATTACTAACTTCATTCTTGAATTGAACAATCATGATGTCCAGGAGCTGTGGTTCCAGCAAGACGGCGCAACATGTCACACAGCTCGTGCCACAATCGATTTATTGAAAGACGTTTGGTGACCGCCTAATTTCACGTTTTGGACCTGTGAATTGGCCTCCAAGATCTTGTGATTTAACACCGCTAGACTATTTTCTGTGGGGCTATGTAAAGTCATTGGTCTATGCGGATAAGCCACAAACGCTTGACCATTTGGAAGACAACATTCGCCGTGTTATTGCCGATATACGGCCACAAATGTTGGAAAAAGTCATCGAAAATTGGACTACATCCGAGCCAGCCGTGGCAGTCATATGCCAGAAATCATTTAAAATGTTGTTACGAATTTAGCCTTGTTCTAATTGTTTCTACTCATTTGTGTTCATTTTTACAGTTTAATTTGTCGTATCTAATGTGATTTCAACCCTGTTTACCTGTAATATCATTTCCACTGCATTGCACGGCCCCCATGCTTTAACATTGGTTTAAATGGTAAACTCGCCAAATATTGCAGCTAGCGCCAAGTTGGCGACGGATTTGGCGACTTAATTTTTGGCGCCAAATGTGGGCGATAAGCTTGGCGACCATGGCAACCCTGCTCCTAATAACCCTGTCTGGCAACCCTATCGTGGTATTGTAACACTATTGTATTGAATGTATTACTGTATTGAGCTTTTCTCGTACGTTCCGGATTTTGCTAGACCTTTCTATTTCTCGATTATTCTGGCAAGTGCAAGAGGTTTCTGACCGAAAGGTATAAAAAAGGCCCGGGCCGGCTAGTCAGTTAGTCAGATCTCAGCTTTCATGCAAGTGATACCTCTCTGAGCTTGAGAGAGAGACGATTGCATAGTGCGTGTGTTATTGCTTTTATTGAGTTATTATTTTTGTGCTGAGTGTTTACTATTGCTTTTGTTAGTGTATTACATCTGTGGTATCAGTATTTTCATCGATTGTACGTGACTTTCTCGAACTGTTCTACAATTTGTGGAGGACTGTTTTGGCCAAGAATAAAATTGTTTTGGATCCCGCTCTTCGGCTTCAATCATTTCGAACCCCCGAAAACGGAACAATTGGTGTCAGAAGTGGGGTTGAATGCCAACAACAAGAGCGATGGAGGCCCAGTTCCAGACTCTTCTAGAAAAATTGACAAATGAAATCGGACTTGACCGCCAGCATGAATGCCAATATGGGCGAAATGAAATCGGACTTGACCGCCAGCATGAATGCCAATATGCGCGAGTTGAATAACAAACTGACCGCGAACAAGGAAGAGTTGAAAAGTGATTTGAAGGGCATTGGCGACAAATTGACGACTATGGACAAGAAATTTGAAGAAATGGAAGGAAGAATCGAGTCGGTGGAAAATAAATTCGAAAACAAATTTGTGGATATAGAGAACAAATTTGAAAATAAATTCGAAGAGATGGAGAGCAAACTAGAGGCGAAAATTTTCGAAAAGGTAGAAGATGTTTCCATCTCGTTCAGGAGTGACCTAGAGAAATTGAAGCAGAAAGTCATGACTGGTCAAGGGGATGAATTTAAGTTTCAGCTCCTTATTCCAAGCCTTCCATCAAGCTTTCTACATATGACGGAAAGTCCTCTTGGCAGGTGTATAAGACCCAATTCTCCATAGTGGCGGATGCAAACCAGTGGGACTCCCAGACCAAGGCCTGCCAGTTAGCTGCTTCTCTTCGAGCCGACGCTGCTGACATTTTGCAAACTTTGCCGGAAACACAGCGGCTGGATTTCGACGCTCTCGTTAATGCTCTGGAGTTACGCTTCGGAGAGAAATGTGTGAAGGATTACAGCAGACTCCAGCTGAAGTCACGGCAGCAGAAAGTGTCCGAAACGCTCCAAGAACTGGCGACGGACGTCGAGAGGCTTTCTCACTTGGCGTTTTCTGACTGTCCGACTGAAGTAAGAGAAGTCCTGGCGCTGCAACACTTCATCGACGGGGTGCGTGATCCGAAATCCAGAAAGCTCTCCGAATGGCGGATCTCAAGGACTTAAAGGGGGCCCTAGTGTTTGCTATGAAATTCGAGGCAGCCCAGCAAGCAACACGAAAGGACAGACACCCCATACGAGCCGTCAACGAATCGGATACGTCGAACTCAAGTGTGGAGCGGTTAGAGCGACAGATGAGAAGCTTCATGAATAGAGTTGAGTCTTTGATGTCCCAGAAAGCAGACGGGAAGAAGACCCTTAAATGCTGGACCTGCGGTCGAGAAGGGCATCTGCAGAGAAGCTGCCGGGCACGCCAAGGCGCTGAAACTAATAGCGCCTCCCCAGAAGGAGGTGTCGGAAAACTAATTAATGGCCATCTCGTGGGGCGGAGGTTGCCAGATTTTGGAAAGCCCCACTTTCAAGTGTGTCAAATTTCGACAAAGAGTACCGGTGAGAATGGAATTTTTATAATGGGACATGTTAACGAGCTTCCCCTGCAACATGATCATCGATACAGGAGCCAATGTGTCTATCATTCGGAACGATCTGGCTCAAAAATTAAAAGAGAAACTTATCTGGACCCCGCCCCGCGTTGCTACAGACCGTGACGGGGAAAAGATTGATATTCACGGAAAATTAAAAGTCAAGATCAAGTTTGGAGACACTACCTACCAACATGCTGTGTATGTCGCAGATCTTGCAGACCCTTTCATTCTTGGACTGGACTTTCTAAAGGAGCATGGTTTCACTCTAGACTTCAACAAGAAGGAATTACGTTCCATACACGAAGAAGTCACTATATTCAAAATTGAACACAGGACAGAATCTATTCGACAGGTAACCGCTAACGAGAATATTACCATTCCCCAAGGACTGAAATCATAGTACCTGGATACATCGGTAACGATGTGAGTTTCAACTCTGGCCTAATTGGATCTGCGGAAAATAAAGCGAATGGATTGCTAATAGCTTCGACGCTAGTGGACCTTTCCAGAAAAACTATCCCGGTAAGAATTTGCAACGTAACTGAAAAACCTAGAGTGTTCCAGAAAGGTGAAGTGTTGGCAACCTGCAGTCCAGTAACCTGTGTCTGCAAAAGTTCGAGCTTGCTCCTATCCAGCTCGCCTCAACAGTTGACTCCCGACCTTCTAGAAAATGCTGAATTGTCCCTCGAACAGAAAAGCTCCGCAGAAAGACTGTTCCAAGAATTTGAAGACGTGTTTTCTAGAAACAGTAGCGATATTGGCCATACTACAGTGACACAACACAGAATTGATACAGCAGACCATCCGCCGATTAAACAGCACCCAAGACGCTTGCCGTTTGCTAAACAGGAAGAGGTCGGAACACTACTACGAGAGATGCAGGAAAATGACCTCATAGAACCGTCTTCGAGTCCGTGGGCATCTCCAATCGTCTTGGTTCGTAAGAAAGATGGCTCCACAAGATTTTGCGTGGACTATCGAAAACTTAACGACGTCACCAAGAAGGACAGCTACCCTCTTCCAAGGATAGATGACACCCTGGATAACCTTTCCGGTCATAAATGGTTCTCGACTTTAGATTTAAAGAGCGGATACTGGCAAGTGGAGATCCATCCCGAAGATAGAGAAAAAACAGCATTCACTTCCGGCCAAGGACTATGGCAGTTCAAAGTCATGCCGTTCGGGCTCTGCAATGCGCCAGCTACTTTCGAGCGCCTGATGGAGACCGTGCTAAAGGGTCTGACTTTTGAAGCTTGCCTTATTTACCTGGATGACGTCATAATAGGAGGGCGTACGTTTGAAGAACATCTTCAAAATATCCGGAAGGTGTTATCAAAATTAAGGGACGCTAACTTGAAGCTAAACCCTTCGAAATGCAAGTTCTTCCAGAAAGAAGTCAATTATCTGGGACACATCATCTCTGCAGAAGGTGTTCGTACCGACCCCGAAAAAGTGTCCGCCGTAAAGAATTGGAAACGCCCTGAAAACCTCCGTGAGTTTGAAGCTTAATGTTAGGACTATGTACTTATTACCGAAAGTTTGTGAAAGGGTTCTCTAACATCGCAAGACTCTTGCACAAGCTAACAGAAAGTAGACAAAAGTTTCAGTGGACAAAAGTATGTGAAGATTCCTTCCTCCAGCTTAAAGAAGCTTTGACGTCTTCACCGATCTTAATATATCCACAACCGGACAAGCCATTTATCTTGGACACTGATGCCAGTAATGAGAGTGTCGGAGCAGTATTATCTCAGGAAATAGATGGCCAGGAACGAGTCGTAGCTTATTGGAGTAAGTGTTTATCGAAACCGGAAAGAAATTATTGTGTCACTCGAAAAGAGCTACTGGCTATTGTGAAAGCCATCGAGCATTTCCATCACTATCTCTATGGCCAAAAATTTCTTCTACGTACCGATCATGCCTCTTTAACCTGGCTAATGAATTTTAGAAATACTGAAGGCCAGGTAGCCAGATGGATACAACGGCTCAACGAGTATTACTTTGACATCAGACATCGTAAAGGCTCCTCGCATGGAAATGCTGATGCCCTTTCAAGAAGACCATGCCCAGAAAATTGTCGTCATTGTTCCAGAGTAGAGACCAAATATGACTATGCTATACGCCAGATAACAACTTCAACAGCGACGCCACCCGATCCCTGGAGTGACGAGAAAGTTCGAGAAGACCAGATGGCGGATCCTGATATTAAACCCCTTATAGAGTTTATGGAGTCTTCCAGCAATAAACCGGGCTGCGGTAGCCCAGTGGTTAAGGTATCCAACCATGGCAGGCATGTCATGAGTTCGATCCAAGTACCACTAAAGACCCGCCGTGCCAGCTCAGGTGTCGTCCACGTCACTTGACCATGGTTCAAAATTACGTGGTCCGTCGCCAAAAGCCCTCGTGTAGCTGAACAGTGCGACGTTAATATTAACTCAACTCCAGCAATAAACCAAGTTGGCAGGACATCTCGGCTTATAGTCCTACAACTAAGCAGTATTGGGCCCTCTGGAATTCTCTACATCTCAGGAATGGTGTTCTATACCGAAAATTCGAATCAGAGGATGGAAAGACATTCATGTGGCAATTAGTACTTCCTCGATCTCGTATCCCAGAGGTACTCAAAGAATTGCATGGCAGCCCAACAGGAGGTCATTTCGGCGTCATGAAAACTTTGCACCGAGTTCGAGAGCGATTCTGCTGGGGTAAAGTGAGAGCTGACGTGGAACAGTGGTGCAAGTCCTGTGATGCCTGTTCAGCTCGGAAGGGGCCAAAGATACGTAGCCGAGGGAAGCTGCATCGCTACAATGTTGGAGCACCCTTCGAACGTATCGCTTTCGATATCCTGGGACCTCTGCCAAGGACTGCGTCTGGTAATAAGTACCTACTTGTTGTCATGGACTACTTCACGAAATGGCCCGAAGTGTACCCCATTCCGGATCAGGAAGCCCCCACCGTAGCGGAGGCTGTAGTGCAGCACTGGATATCGAGATATGGGGTACCTCTTCAACTTCATTCCGATCAGGGAAGAAATTTCGTCTCTGCGGTATTGAAGGGGGTCTGTGAACTACTCGGAATTGACAAGACCAAGACCACACCTTTGCACCCACAGTCAGATGGCATGGTGGAGAGGTTTAATCGTACCATCCTGAATAACCTCTCACTGATGGTCTCCAAGAACCAACAAGACTGGGACCAGAAAGTTCCTCTTTCTGCTAGCGTACCGCAGCGCCGTTCACGAGACTACCGGATATTCACCATCCCAGATGCTTTTTGGCCGAGATCTTCGTCTCCCTTGTGACCTGCTGTTTGGTCGCCCTCCGGATACACCTTCATCGCCTAAGGAGTACGTGCAGAATCTCCAGGCACGTTTTGAAGATGTACACAATTTGGCTCGAGAACGGATCAACCTGAGGACGGAGAAGATGAAGACTCGGTACGACACAAAAGCCACAGGACATCAATTCAAGGAAGGTGACAAGGTGTGGTTCTACAACCCGACTCGACGCAAAGGACTTTCTCCTAAGCTACAATCGCATTGGGACGGTCCTTATACAATTTTAAAGATAATAAACGACGTCGTAATCCGGATCCGTAAGTCAACGAATTCCGAAGCCTAGAGTCGTTCATTACGACAGGCTTGCTCCATATTATGGCCATAATTCTTAGTGTGTCAATTATCGTGTAATTTATTTTGACCATGGTCTTGTATAAATAAGTTAGTGTGTAAATAATCTTGCAAATAATTTTGTTTATTGTTTTGTAAGTGTTTATTTTCTACTATGCATTACGTGTTTATTTTGTACTATGCATTACGTGTTTATTTTGTACTATGCATTAGGTGTTTATTTTGTACTATGTATTACATGTTTATTATTGCATATTCATTTAATTGTTTTTAATCAATTGCTTTATTATTATGTTAACGTCTGATGAAGGGTTGTACTGCCCGGGACGTGCAGTTCTTGAGAGGGGGGCAATGTTACGAATTTAGCCTTATTCTAATTGTTTCTACTCATTTGTGTTCATTTTTACAGTTTAATTTGTCGTATCTAATGTGATTTCAACCCTGTTTACCTGTAATATCATTTCCACTGCATTGCACGGCCCCCATGCTTTAACATTGGTTTAAATGGTAAACTCGCCAAATATTGCAGCTAGCGCCAAGTTGGCGACGGATTTGGCGACTTAATTTTGGCGCCAAATGTGGGCGATAAGCTTGGCGACCATGGCAACCCTGCTCCTAATAACCCTGTCTGGCAACCCTATCGTGGTATTGTAACACTATTGTATTGAATGTATTACTGTATTGAGCTTTTCTCGTACGTTCCGGATTTTGCTAGACCTTTCTATTTCTCGATTATTCTGGCAAGTGCAAGAGGTTTCTGACCGAAAGGTATAAAAAGGCCCGGGCCGGCTAGTCAGTTAGTCAGATCTCAGCTTTCATGCAAGTGATACCTCTCTGAGCTTGAGAGAGAGACGATTGCATAGTGCGTGTGTTATTGCTTTTATTGAGTTATTATTTTTGTGCTAAGTGTTTACTATTGCTTTTGTTAGTGTATTACATCTGTGGTATCAGTATTTTCATCGATTGTACGTGACTTTCTCGAACTGTTCTACAATTTGTGGAGGACTGTTTTGACCAAGAATAAAATTGTTTTGGATCCCGCTCTTCGGGAATCAATCATTTCGAACCCCCGAAAACGTAACAATGTAATGCCACAAGAGCCATTAAATGTAATGCCACATTGAGCCATCGTCAAGTCCTTGGGCATCTCCCATCGTCTTGGTCAGGAAGAAAGACGGCTCAACCAGATTCTGTGTGGCCTATCGTTAGTTGAATGACGTCACCAAGAAGGACAGCTATCCTCTGCCAAGGATAGATGACACTTTGGACACACTTGCCGGCAATACCTGGTTTTCTACCCTAGATCTCAAGAGCAGGTATTGGCAGGTAGAACTCCACCCTGACGATAAAAAGAAAACTGCTTTCACCACGGGACAAGGACTGTGGCAATTTAAGGTTATGCCTTTCGGCTTGTGCAATGCACCTGCAACTTTCGAGCGCCTTATGGAAACAGTCCTTGGAGGACTTTCGTACGAAGCCTGCCTAGTTTATCTCGATGACATTATCATCGTGGGGCGCTCCTTCGAAGAACATCTGAAAAATATCGGGCGTGTGCTACAAAAGCTGAAAGAAGTTAACCTGAAATTAAGTCCATCCGAGTGCCACCTATTCCGGTGTGAAGTTACCTATCACGGACACATCATTTCGGCAGAAGGTGTACGAACAGACCCGGATAAGATCTCGGCTGTGAAAGACTAGAACTGTCCAACGGATGTTCACCAGCTCCGGAGTTTCTTGGGCTTATGCACGTATTACCGGAAATTCGTGAAAAATTTCTCAACGATTGCCAGACCACTCCATAAGCTGACCGAGGCAAAACAGAAATTCATCTGGATGGTTGATTGTAACAACGCCTTTAGCAAGCTTAAGGATGCACTAACATCTGCTCCAGTCCTGGCATACCCTGAAATTGGGAAACAATTTATTCTGGATACGAATGCAAGTCATGAGAGTGTATTGAGGCTGTTTTTTCTCAAGAGATAGATGGTCAGGAGCGTGTCATCACCTATTTTAGCAAGTGTCTGTCCAAACCAGAAAGAAATTGTGTGACCAGGAAGGAACTGCTCGCTATCGTAAAAGTCGTGGAGCACTTTCATCCTTACCTCTACGGTCGAAGGTTCCTGCTGCGAACAGATCATGCCTCATTGACCTGGCTGCTGAATTTTAAAAATTCAGAAGGCCAAATAGCTAGGTGGATACAGAGACTACAGGAGTATGACGTAGAAATTCGCCACAGAAAAGGATCAGCACATGGAAATGCAGGCGCCCTTTCCAGAAGACCCTGTCTTGATAGTTGCAAACACTGCTCGAGAATCGAAAGGAAATTTGGCGTAATAGATCAAACAGTCCGCCAAGTTACAACGCCATCAACATCGGCATTGGACCCGTGGACTGATGAGAGCATCGGAAAAGATCAACTGGCTGATCCTGAAATAAAACCAATCTTAGAATTCAAAGAGTCTTCTGATGAAAAGCTCAGCTGGCAAGACATCACCCCTTTCCATTCTACAACGAAGCGTTACTGGGCTCTTTGGGACTCTCTCCATCTGAGAAATGGTGTTTTATATCGAAAATGGGAGTCTGACGACGGAAAAACATTCAGGTGGTAATTAATACTCCCAAAGACAAGAGTTTCAACGGTCCTTAACGAACTCCATGGCAGACCAACTGGAGGTCATTTTGGTGTTATGAAGACCTTACAAAAAGTTCGTGAGTGCTTCTACTGGAACAATGTGCGGAGTGACGTCGAAAAGTGTTGTCGCATATGTGATCCCTGTGCTACACGCAAAGGTCCCAGGAAACGCACTAGAGGAAGACTGCAGCTGTATAATGTGGGAGCGCCTTTCGAACGAATAGCTTTTGACATCCTAGGTCCACTTCCGAGATCGTCAGATGGTAACAACAACATCCTGGTTGTCATGGATTACTTCACCAAGTGGCCTGAAGCCTATCCTATTCCCGACCAAGAGGCCTCAACTGTTGCAAATGTTTTAGTTCAACACTGGACCTCACGATTCGGTGTCCTTCTACAACTGCACTCCGATCAAGGGGAAAACTTCGATTCTGCAGTTTGCAAGAGACTGTGCGAAATACTCGCCATCGACAAAACCAGGACAACAGCTTTGCATCCTCAGTCTGACGGCATGGTAGAGAGGTTCAATCGAACCATCCTGAACAGCCTCTCTCTCCTGGTATCCAGTAATCAACAGGACTGGGACAGGAAATTGCCTTTTTTCCTGCTTGCCTACAGGGAGTGCCGTTCATGAGACCACTGGCTATTCCCCATCCCAGATGCTCTTTGGACGTGATCTTCGTCTGCCTGCAGATCTTCTGTTCAGCCGGCCACCAGATGCACCCTTGGCGCCTGAGGAGTATATCGAGAAACTCTCCAGGTACGGATGGAGGAAATGCATCATCTAGCTAGGGAAAGAATCGGCATGGCTTCCGAGAAGATGAAGACCCGATACGACGCAAGAGCAACCGAACACGACTTCCACGAAGGCGACAAAGTGTGGTTATGGAATCCGAAACGTTGCAAAGGACTCTCTCCGAAACTGCAGACGAACTGAGAAGGTCCTTACACAGTCCTAAAAAGACTGAATGACGTTGTGGTGCGGATACAGAAATCACCACAGTCAAAACCGAAGGTAATACATTACAATAGGCTAGCCCCTTATCTTGGCCAAGATTAATAAAATACTTAAGTTCAGACCATGGTCATTAATTATTTTGTACATAATGTAAATTATTTCTCTTTTCTAATTCCTTAGTTTTATTTTAATATTGGAATTTATGTTTACATCTCTTCATGTGCTTTTAATTTATTTGTATTGCATATGCTGTGGAATACATTTATTACTTTATAAATATATGATTATTATGTGAGTAGTTTACCTGAAAATAGATGCCTCTTACTCAAGGATTGTACTGCCCGGGACGTGCAGTCTTTGAGGAGGGGGCAGTGTTACGAATTTTGTGTAAATAGTGTAAATAATTTATATTTGAGTGTTGAATGCATTTATATTACTGTATGTTATATTTATTTCATGTTAAAATTGTACTATTCACAAGCAATGCCGCCCCTTACGTTATAATGGTGATTCAATGAGAACTTGGCGAAATTTTGGCGGTAGGGCCAAGTTGGCATCATTTTTGGCTACCAAGTTGGCGGCGAATTTGGCAACCATTTTGGCGTCATTGGCGACCATTTTGGCGAGTTCGGAACCCTCTGGAATCTTCTAGAAAGTAGTAGATCTCTCCACTTGTGTCACGTTCAATGACACGAGCGGCTATATTTCTGGAAGTTTCTATCGCGCCTATAAAAACGATGCTCGCCGATACGGCGCAGAGTCTTGATTAAGCCAGCGAGTAGTGAGGATTGTTTTGACTAGCTCGGCTGTGCTTGTGAATAATCTTTACGTACGTGTATTTTTAAACACTGTTCTTGTGTTTGATTGCTGTCGAAGGTGTTAAGACCTTCGGATATATATCGGATTGGATTTTCGTTAATAAATTCGCATTGCTCTTAAAGAACTGATTATTTTTCTTTGTGATTGTTTTTTTTTTTTTTTTTGCATAAAATCCTCGAACTATGGGATCTACGTAACAATATTTTATTAAACAGTTACATTTGATTTTACTATTATAAATTACTTTTTTAATGAATTTCGAATTGCATTATGCATAATCATTTAATCTATGGATGGTAAAGGATTCTCTGTGGGTGCGACTTTCATTTCTCCTTTGTTCTGTTTGGAGTGCCCAAAAAGCAAGAGGCAGTCAGAGACATTTTTTAAAGTTTAAAAAAATATTCAGGATGGTTAAGATAAAGGGTAATGTATGCTCAATCGTTTGATAATGAAAGCACAATCAAATTTCAAGAATATGTAACGAAAGATCCATTCAAAAGGAACTCCGTAATTTTCAAGAAAAGGGCAACTGTAATATTTTAAACATTATTTGATCATTTTATTATTCTATTATATAAATATTGTTATATTATCTATGTCTGTATACATGAAAAATAATGAAAACAATAATTTCACTCCAATAAATGTTTTTTTGTTTCCAAATCTGATGTAAATGTACATATTTTTATGTGCGGCCCACTTGATTATGATGTTTTTCCGAAGTAGCCGGCAAGGTCATTTGGATTGGACACCCATCGTCTGAAATAAATATCACAGGAAATAACAGTTTTCAATGGTATTTTTTGACTTTATCGCAAGTAAATTGGGCAGATATATAGAAAATTTTATGGCGAGTTTTTATCCGAAAAAATGCCTGATATTAAAATCGATGACAATTGTCTGTTTGAAGTAGAAAAGACACTGTGTATATTTAAATTCTAATAAATTAGACATCAACATGCTGAGAAATTGGTGAAATTACTTAAACCATTTCAGAAATGAACACATTCCATATGAAAATGAAGTTATTCTTGTTTAATTTACGTTGTGCTGCCCTGTAACTAAAATGCAGCAGTTGAAAGAGTTTGTTTCAGTTGGTAATGATTTTTGTGAAGTCAATAGTGAGAAATCACACACACACAAAATTGAATGTTAATATTTTAGCTACAGTGCTTACCGTATGAAGGATATTTTTTGCCGGTACTTTCCGATATATTAAAAAATGATACGTTGACAAAAAAAAATTCATTGAATGGGAAAAATATTTGTTTAAGATAATAATTAAAAAGAATGTAAGCATAATTAGCGTATTTTTGTGTGAATTAAAAAAAAGTTTCATATATTTAAGTTGTAATTTTTTCTTAAATTTCTCGTCCTCCTTTTCATTGTAAAAAAACTGGTCACCTTATACTATAACTGAATTTTCTAACACTTCAACCAAACTCATTAAGCTGTGACGGGAGTAGATAATAGCCGATTCTACGGTCGAAGGCGACACAGAGTTGAGTTGTTTCGCTCATGTTGCTGAGTTGAGTTGTTTTTCACCTACTATAGTGTGCAGGCGACACATGGTTGAGTTGTTTCGCTCCTGCTGCTGAGTTGAATTGTTCCTCTCACCGCTGTTAAGTTGAGTTGTTGTTTTTAAAAAAATGTGCAAAAAATTGAAGTATGGAATTGTTAAACGTGTGTTCATGGCGCCACCTATTGATTAAAATATATACTAATTATAGATTTTAAAATGATTGAAGTAAATAACGTTCAAATAAAAAAAATAATAATAATCCAGATTCAAACTCATGGCCTCAGATCAAAATGTCTCCATAGGACAATAGTTTTTCAGTTACGCTAACCATTGTCCTATGGAGGCATACAGACCTGAAGAAAATTTATGTTTATAATCTCATGAATTTAATTTTGCAGGCGAAGCAGATGGCGACGTGTTTTAAAATCATTTTCTTAATTAAAATGAAATAAAATATTTAATTTATATTATTTTAATAATTTGTAAATTTTAATTCAGTATAATGATTACAAATACACAGTAAAGATACAAAGTAAATTGATTATTCAGAAAAATGTGTCGTAGTATACTCGTCATTAGCGTGAATGGGTTACGATTTAACTTGTTTTAGCTTGTCTGATCTTGATTCTACAGGACGGCTTTTGCAGGCGAAGCAGATGTCGACGTGTTTTAAAATCATTTTCTTAATTAAAATGAAATAAAAAATATTTAATTTATATTATTTTAATAATTTGTAAACTTTAATTCAGTATAATGATTACACATACACAGTAAAGATACAAAGTAAATTATTTATTCAGAAATCGACATCTTGTATTGCGTTTTACATTACAATCGTATATTTACATTACAGGAGAACAACAACTTGTAAAATTTATTTCAGTACTAGCTGTATCCCGCCACGCATTGCTGTGGCTCAGTCTGGTTAAATGGAAAAGAAAACAGCTTGTCCATCCAGCCAATTGTGAATCTTTTATTGGGCATCACTTTCTTAACAGATAGTCTGGTTTTTCATTACAGAGATGGAGATCTGAGAACTTAAAATTGATTTGAGTTTCAAAACATGAGAAAAAATTAAGTGACTTCAAAACATTTAAAGATTCAACCAGACAATGAAATGCACTGCAAATCCCAAAAATATATATGAAATAATCATAAACAAAAATCAGATGAAAAAATTCCAGCAATATATAAGAAATAATCATAAGCAAAAATAAATGCAAATCATAAAAATGTATAAGAAATCATCATAAAACAAAATAAATGCATATCACAATAAATAAGAAATAATCTTACTAATAAATTAAATGCAAAAATACATTAAAAAAAGTTTTCATGCAGTTCATAAAATAGTAATAAACATAAAGAAATGATAAACAGCCCAAAATTGATGATAAAATTTAAAAAAAAACGTTAAAATACACACAAATTGGGAATGGTTCTACCCTGAAGTCCTTGAGGGCAAAAGGTTAATTTTACCATGCTTCTGGGTGTACAACATTCTTTGTTTTTCCGTTTTCAGTGTAGATATAAAGATTGTCCGGTTTGCCTGCTCTAGAACATGCAACATATAATTGTCCAAGAGAGAAGTAATGTCTCTAAAATTTAAACCACACAATTTTCAAGATTTTTCCTAAGCTCTATTGATAGTGGTTGCAAACACCAATCAAAACGAGAATTGCAGTCACTTAAATTGGAATGGCATACCTGTTGGTATCATAGGAATGCGAGGAATGAGGGCATCTTCATTATTGAAAGGTCCTGTCAAAATTGTTGCCTCTATGTGTGGAAACCCCCCTGGGTCTCACCCTGGACACCAAGATTAATTTGATTCAAAGAATCACTAAGAGCCATTTTGTATAATAATAATTATTTATTATTTCAAGTCTAAAAAAAGTCTAATAACATATAATACTTTTATGTTACGTCAAATAAAGGGATTTACCTTTATTATTAAATTAAATTACGAATTATGCAACTAATTAATAATTACGCTCAAGATCAAGTAAAGTCTACCGAAATAGGAGGTCCGAGAAATACACGTACTCGAATTATTAACTTTAACTAATTTGACTAAACCAACGCTTATTTTAAGCGTACATAAATTATATTTACCGCTGGTTATATAAGTTTTCTCGTTCCTCAGTATAATATCAGCACGACACGTCTTCACTATCTTAATATCCTGGAATCCTCTAAGATTGAGGTTACTGTTGCTGGCTCAATAGACTTCCTCATCATGACTGCTAGCTTACAACGCTCGACTTAAATACCTTATCTACTTTGCATATCCCGTTTATCTTCTTGGAGTTGATTGGAAATATACGCGAATTTATATTCCCCAAAAAGACGCCTAAAAAGATTAGTGGAAAGGTTTCGTATAGATTCGTCACATATGTTGCTCATTAATTTTTGAACTGCAAGTCGCGTACCATTACAAAGCTCTGGCTGGCTAATATTTTGTGACATGATAGTTGGCACGCAAAATTTCAAATACTGTATGTGGGGTGGCATTCTTTCAAAATGTTTAAAGATTCAATCCGACAATGAAATGCATTGGCAAATCACAAAAATATATAAGAAATAATCATAAACAAAAATCAGATGAAAATCTGAACATATAAGAAATAACCATAAGCAAAAATAAATGCAAATCATAAAACAAAATAAATGCATATCACAAAAATATATAAGAAACAATCATAAACAAAATTAAATGCAAAAAAATCACAAATATAAATAAGAAATAATCTTAATAATAATTTAAATGCAAAAAAATACATAAAAAGGTTCTTGCAGTTCATAAAATAGTAATTAACATAGAGAAATGATAAACAGTCCAAAACTGATACAAAAAATTACATTAGTTTAAATTAAAAAAAAAAAGACTGTTCAACAGTTAAAATATACACAAATTGGAAATGGCTTCACCCTGAAGTCCTTGAGGGCAAAAAAGGTTAATTTTATAATGCTTCTAGGTACACAACATTTTTTGTTTTTCCGTTTTCAGTGTAGATAAATAGATTGTCCGGTTTGCAACTCTGAAACATACAACTTATAATTGTCCATGAGCGAAGCAATCTGTCTCTAAATCCAACTCACACAATTCTAAAGATTGCCCCTGGGCTTTATTAATAGTGATTGCAAATGAAAATCGAATTGGGAATTGCAATGACTTAAACTGAAATGGCATATCTGTTGGTATCATAGGAGTGCGAGGAATGAGGACATCTTCACC
The DNA here is from genome assembly GCA_019973935.1 of Trichonephila clavipes. NCBI lineage: Eukaryota > Metazoa > Arthropoda > Arachnida > Araneae > Nephilidae > Trichonephila > Trichonephila clavipes. The sequence continues at coordinate 65,766 of BMAU01013361.1, forward strand.
ATTGAAAGGTCCTGTCAAAATTGTTGCCTCTATGACATAGCTCATTAATTTTTTGCTGCAAGCCGCGTACCATTACACAGCTCTTTGGCTGGTTGATATTTCACAACATCATAATTGGCACGCCAACTTTCAACTGCAGTATGTGGGGTGGCATTCCTGGCAGAGATCAAGGGAATTCAAAAATTCTGTAGGGTATTTCACTGCTTCATCTACTTCCACAACAGTATCAACAGACTTTTAGTTGACTGTCTCATTTTGAATGCGAGATTGATTGATGTTGTTAAGCTGGTAGACGCCTTTGTTCTTGGCAGCATGAATAGCACGTTCACTCAACCAATTGGGATTTTTAAAATTGGTTTGAATGTCAGGAAATACTCTTTCAGCCAATTCTCCTTTGGATTCCACCAAATTGCAGAAGTTATGAGATAATGAAATTTTCCCTGGGGTCAAATCTGCTGGCACCTTTCCGTTTCCAATATACAGCAATTGATGAGAGAAAATTCCAGCTGATCAATCATTTTGCAACTGGACACGCTTATTTGTAGTTAATTTCAAGGTCTTCACATGTCGCCACAAAGCAGAGTGTTTCAAAGAAGTGTTTATTTCATCTGCTGGTGTCAATCGTGGAATTACAGGTAATGTTTGCCTGAAATCTCCTGCAGGCAATATTAATGCGCTCCCAAACGGTCTAGTGTTTCCCAGCAAATCTTACAATGATCGATCAAGACCTTCAAGCGATTTTTTTGTGTGCCATCGTGCATTCATCCCAAACAATAAGTTAGCATTTCTGCAATACTTTTCCCATGCCTGATGATCTGGAAATATTGTACATGGGAGTTTCATTTATTTGAATGTTCAATTGCAGTTTCAAAGCGGAATGAGCAGTTCTTCCACCTGGTAACAATGTTGCAGCTGTTCCTGATGACGCAAGAGCTAAGGCTATGTCATTTTGGGATCGTACTGCTTCCAGAATCAATTTTATTAGGAATGTTTTACCAGTTCCTCTAAGAAGAAGATTTTTCCATTCCCACTATTGATAGTTTGCATGATTTGATCATAAATGCCTTTTTGCTCAAGCGTTAACTTAGGAATATTTGCTGAAACATATGACAGATCCATTATGTTGTTGTTTTGTTCGCGGCGCAATTCTGCATCAAATGAAGCAGCAGCAGATCGAGTTGGTGATGGCATTCCCAACTGATTGAGAACTTTGTTTGCGATTTCTAAACACAAATATTCAATCATTATCAATGCTTCATTATAGTGTTCTGCAGTAAAATCAAGGTGCATATTAGAATTTTCCCTGAACATTCGATGAAAAATATCTTCCGCCATGCGTGATTTATATTTCTCCCATAAGTTTGTAGGAGATGAAGGAGAACAGGCAGTCAATACGATTGCAAACAAAGCACGAATTTGCTTTGGATGCGACATGTTGCATGCATCATTAATACACACATCCCAATGTAAGTCATTCTCCAATAAATTTAGAGTATGACATGCACTGCGGAAAGTGGAATGCGTAACACCATTGACCGTCCTAAGTTGTTTAAAAGACACATCTGGCACATTTACCAATAACATACGTAGAAAGAAGCATTCGTCCTGATTTGGATGTGCAGTGTATAATCTGATAATAGTCTTTTCTTTAAATATACCAGGTTGTCCAATGACCTGCTGACCTCGTTTGCGTCGCTCAAATAATTTTCTACTCGCATTCCACATGTAATAAGTAGGCACTTCCGAATATAGCAGTGTTTTTGCAAATGCATCATTTTGACGTAACGTGAAGAAACCAGTTAACGTTGTAGCCAGTGGATTTAGGGCTATTTGTTGTACATTTTTAGCAGTGAAATAAACACGTTGTCTATTTTCTAGAAGTACTGCTAAGTGAACAACGGCAGGACTTCGTTCATGTATAGGAAATGAAAGAATTCGCCATACAGCTTTATTGCTGCTTACATATCTTCCAGCCTGATATTGTGCGACTTTATCGATATGCATAACTGCAATCTTATCATTTGTTTCGTGTTGTTGCATACCCAAAACTGCCATGTCGCTGCCTTTATTAACATACTTACAAATTTATTTTATTGATTTGACGGAATTACAGTACTTCACATTTATATGTGCCTTATATGTTTTTGATCGCAAAGGCGAATAAGGAACAACCCACTGGTTATCTACTTTAATGCCACGGTTTTGCATTTTTATGGTTGCTGATTTACCACCTTCTTCTGTATAAAGGATAGCCATCAGCTCCTGTGACCGTATTGGATATGAATGCTCTAGGATATCTCTTGGAGCATTTTCCATCTATCATACATGGTGAATTTGGATTAAATGTACCGCATGGTCCATGTATCATATTTTTTACCGCAACTTCATGCAAATCCTTATCGATGTTGATATCAGGTATTTCAGCACATATTACATCATCAATTTCATTTGGAGTTATTTTATAACAAAGCCAGATTAGTATATGTGCATGTGGCAATCCCCCTTTTTGCCATTCCACTGACTACATCCAGCAACGGACAGACCCAGACACTTCATTTTTTACCATGAAATCCATCAATGATTTCAATTTCTGCCTGAAAACACGTGCTGTGACGTCATGCCTATCTGCTGGTATTTGCCCAGGAAGTAAAAGTTGTTAGATATCATCCCACGCCGGATTGCATGTGAATGTGATGAATAAGTCAGACACCATAGAGACGAACATATGCAATTGTATCTTGAGCATACTTATGCATATGTCGTGGACTGCCTATACATGAAGATGGCAAAATGGTTAATCTACCTACATTAGTTGTATTACCATCATGGACAGCTGCATCTTGCAAATGAACATATTCTTCAGAGCGAAGCTTGGTTTGATTTAAACGGATGAATATCAAACGCTGTTTCAATTTTAGCATACATATATACTATGTATTGATGAAATAATTGACGGCATTTTAAAATATGGTTCTCTTCGTTTTCTCGAACCATTAATCGGTATGAATAATAGTTCATCGCGCTGCATTTCATGTTTGTTTCTTCTCCATTGACTCGATTTACCACCTTAACGTTGAAATTATATCCATCAGCACCATCCCAAAATGTTATTGGATATTGTAAGGCATCGTAGCATCTATGAATTTCTGAAACTTTTGTTAATTGTTCATTTCTCCGGTGAAGAACAATATCTCTAGGTTTAAATTTATCACGAATAATAATTATTACCACTTCATCTACTGTCGGAGCATTAAATCTTCGTACATGTTCTCCAACAGGCGTTTTGTCAGCACGAATAACAATCTTGTGCGTATCAGATGGCATCATGTCAATTGCTGTCTTGAACAAACGCACTAAATAGTTTTTTTTGTGTGTGAAGCTCTTGCAGTTGAGAAACAAGTACGCCATTAGAAATTTTAGCAGCGAGCGTCTAATTCATCTTTTTCATCACCAATAAAATATATTTGCAAAAATTTATGTTGACCGTTTGGGAACGGAAGCAATTAGTTAATTTTATGATAAATTTGCCCTTTTACTTTGAAAGTTGGCATAAAATGTGTTGTTATAATTTCTGCTCCAAACGATGTTATTTCGAAACAGGAATTATATTTCCTGATATTAGAAAGAAAAATGCTTTGATTCTGCAGTCTATCCATCAAGCCAAGTTTTTAATGGCTCTGGTGGTTCTCTAAGTTGAGGCAGTTTAATTTTTCCCGCAGAACAACACATTCCTTTTGTTTCACCTCTAAATTTCAGAGTATATTGCAATAAGAACACACTACCGTGATTGTGCCAATAAGAACATGCCAGCTCAAACTATAATCCTCAGCTTGGTTGTACCAGAATGCAAGGCGATTGAAAGGCTGATATGCTGTTCCTTGTTGACGTCTTTCAGCCATTTGCAGCCTATTGTGTTCTCTTTGTTGAGAATGGATCTCATTTTATGTTGCAGAACGTGACTGCCGTACTCGCAAACGTGAATTTTCAAGTCTAGTTGCACGCTTCTCTGCTGCTTCATTAGCACGTATTTGAGTCATTCTTTGTCGGCTTCGCTAATTCACTGATGCCCGTTCTTCCTCAGTTTGATGTGCAATTACTCGTTGCACTGATTTTGTTTTGCGAGTATTGCGACTTAAGTTTGTTTTTCGGCGAGTCATTTTTTTTATGTACTGAAGCTGATTGACCACACTTAAAAAGAAGATGGTTCAGACTAAAGCATATAAAATTGCAAAACAATAAAAAAGGAGAAAAAAACTGGAACAAAAAGAAGGGGGGGATAAAAATACTAACAAAATGTTTAACTTCAAACGTAGTTCAACCAACACAGCTCAATTCTGATGCAATGGGAAACAAAATAGTTCATTCCACTTGAATAAAGCACTCCAACTTCACTATATAGTTTGAATTCAAATGAAAATTAATTGACAGAACAGAATTCTCACAGATTGCACTGAAAAATAATAAAAACAAAAAAAAAAAAAAACCTAAACGAAGAACAATGAAAAAATAAACTATACTCACACAAAATCAACACTAT
>BMAU01013363.1:0-10021 GCA_019973935.1 Trichonephila clavipes
TTTCGAGAAAACGAGAATTATGAAGAGGCTGCACTCGATACACTCTGAAAAAGTTTCACCCAGAATGTTAGCAATTTCGACTGGAGAAGATAAGACAGAGTTCGAGGTTTGTAAAATAGGGAAGGAAAATTCCCTGATATATCCCGTTAGCAGCCTTAACCTTTTTCCATAATTGTTTACTGGACGTTGACGAAGTGAGTGAGGACACATATCGGATCCAGGATTGCCTCTTGACTCCGACGCCTTACTTCTGCGAGCATTTGCTTTTGCCGTTTTGAACGCCAAGAGATTCTCCGTAGTGGGATATCTGCGAAAGATTCCCCATAACTTCCGCTGGTTCTTATACGCTGTCTGACAATCAGCATTCCACCAAGGTTTGTAATGTTGGAATGAATGACTTGAACTCTTTGGTATTGAGAAATCAGCAGCAGCAATCAAAACATTGGTGACTTCTTTGTACAGCAGTATCAATACTTTCTGTCTTGACCATTGCATCTGTTATTACAGCCAACTGTGTGAAAAGGGCCCAGTCTGCACGACGAGAATACGTAGGTGGGAAGGTTTTTCCACCCGGATCAGAATCGTGAGTGGATAACAGGAAGTGGTCACTATTATAGAGGTCCTTCTCAACGGACAAATTTAAATGAGGTAAGAGTGATGAAGCAGATGGCCAAATCTATTGTGGCAAAGATCGTGGGTTCGTGTAAGTACGTTGGTTCCTCGTGATAAAGCAGCAGAGTAAAGTGATCAGTGTAGTTGCAGGTTGGTTAGTCGTGGGTTTATGGCGCAGCCACCCTGGCCAAGCTGCGGCAAACACTTGTTAAAAGCCGTATAATTTTAAAAATATATATGTTTAAAAGTATATGTATATATATGCATGCATGCATACATACATACATAAAAAATATTAAAAATACAAATAAACATACAAATCAAATTAATGTAAAGGAGAAATTCAATTTTTAAGGAAGGCAAAAGGTTTTGGTGCGCGGGATTCCCCCCGCAAGTCGTGACAAGGTTAAACCAGATGTATGAAAGAAGGTGACGCGATGACGGTTAAAAACAGGACAATCTATTAAAATATGATAGACTGAATATGGGACTTTGCACGAGGGACATTCTGGGGCATTTTTTCACCCAACAGAAGGTGCCTGTGCGTGAAACGAGTGCTGACCAATGCGAAGTCGAATCATGTGAAGTAAGTGTATTCGCACTGGTAGTGCTGCTGCCAATGAGAAGTGGAAGGATGAATGCTATGCAGTTTGTTGAGGACCTGTTGATCCCCAAGTCTCTTGCCATACACGATGAATATAGTTCTGTGCAGAAGTTTTTAAATCCCGACGCAGACAGACCGCTGCATGTGATCAGACATGGATCGTGCAGCAGTATCAGCCTTTCATTACCAAGTATACCCACGTGTCCAGGTACCCAGGAAAAATTATATCAAAAACCCTTCCTTTCAATTTTCGCAGAAGAAGAAGTATTTCTATCACAGTGGGGTGTCTATGCTCTGTTGAAAAGTGTAAAGACTCTAGAGCACTCATGCTGTCAGTGTACACACAAAATGATGGTGGTCAGGAAAATTAATATGTGTTGAAGTGGCAGACAAGGATGACAAAGTCAATTCAGCACTAAAGACAGACATGGAATTGTGTACAGAAAAACTGAATGGTATTGTTAAAAAACAACATCACACCCAACATGTCCTGCAGACTTCGACCCGCCCGAAAATGGAGATATCACAATGGTATGTACTTTAGAATATTTACTGCGATGGAAGCATGAAAAGAGTTGAGATAAATAAATAAGCAGCAAAGTTCGATCATTTAGCCCAGTAGTTGTGATAGCTAAAAATTTGATGTCCCAGTGGGTGGAAAGCAATATTATTTTCTCTGGATATTTATGTTATTTATGGGCGTCATTTAGAAAGCAGCTCTTGCTCTTTCCGAAAATGTTGATGTTGGAAGAACGGGCCCATAGAGTCCGTTGAGACCAATGGCAAGATAAAAGTGCCTTTAACAGATGAGAAGGAATAGACATGGCACGAATAAAATACTTGCACTTAATTGCCTCCATCTTAGTTCTAAAGGCTAGTAGCAAGCTGGATGGCATACCACACAATAAGTTTCAGTGGTAACAGGCGAAGTTCTGATCGCACCAGAGCATATCTCCTCAGAGCAGAGTGATGTACTGTGTCCAGTCGTTTTAATGCAGATGCACGAGCAGAACCGTACACTACACAACCATAGTCCAAACGGGAAAGTATTAGTGCTTGGTACACTCGGATTAACGAGACTCTATCCGCTCCCATAAGGTGTTGGATAGTACTTTTAAGATGTTGAGGGATCGTTCACACTTCTTCCGCAAGTAAAGGACATGCGGAAGGAAAGTCAATTTGTAGAGTCAATGATTACTCCGAGGAAGCGCACCGCACTGACGACAGGTATATGTATATTTCCCTATATGTATAGAAGGATCTGGTTGTAGGTTACGTTTTCTGCAAAATGGACACAGTTGCTCTTTGAAGGAGATATCGTGTGTCCATTCCGATCGCACCACTTAACTAATCGATTGACAGTTGTTTGCAGCTGTCGCTCAATTAGTCGAATATCTGAACCTGACAAGAGACTTGCAGATCGTCAACATAAGTATTCTCGTACTGAAGGTGAAAGTTGATGAAATATGTTACTCATATGAATATTAAAAAGGGTAACGCTCAAAACGCTACCCTGAGGAACACCTTGATCTTGAATGAAATTAAAAGAAGATGAGTGACCAATGCGTACATTAAAATAACGAACAGCTGTGCGTTAAAAATAAAAATAGGAAGATTTCCTTAGGCCAAAATCATATATATTACGGAGAATCCCGCCAAGTTGGGTCGTATCTTTTTCTATATCAAAGAAAAAGAGAAACCAAGTGCTTTCTCCCTAACAAAGGCATCCCCTGATTTATGACTTGGAACTCTAGTAATACGAGGTTATCAAGAGATCGGCTCTTGCGGAATCCACTCTGCAGAGGAGAAATACACTTTCTTTTTCTCTAAAACATACACGAATCGAGTACTAACCATACGTTCAAAGGTCTTACAGAAGCAGCTCGTCAGAGCAATGGGACGGTAACTCAGAGGATCTGTTGCCACCTTGCCCGGCTTAAGGATTGGAATCACAATGGCTTCCTCCAGCTGAGGAAAAAGCAATGCTCCTTCCAAACTCTTGTTGAATAAAAAAAGAATGTTAGCCAGAGAGTTTGGATGTAGATGACGGAGCATCACGTATGTGATTTCATACGGTCCAAGGCTTGTATTGTGCGTTTGTATGAGTGCTTTTTAACTCAGTCATCGTAAAGTTACAATTATATGGAAAAAGAAGCGAGCAGAAAATTTTATCGGGGTACGTTCTGCACGCCTCTTAATTTCGAGAAAACGAGAATTATAAGAGGCTGCACTCGATACACTCTGAAAAGTTTCACCCAGAATGTTAGCAATTTCGACTGAGAAGATAAGACAGAGTTCGAGGTTTGTAAAATAGGGAAGGAAAATTCCCGATATATCCGTTAGCAGCCTTAACCTTTTTCCATAATTGTTTACTGGACGTTGACGAAGTGAGTGAGGACACATATCGGATCCAGGATTGCCTCTGACTCCGACGCCTTACTCTGCGAGCATTTGCTTTTGCCGTTTTGAACGCCAAGAGATTCTCCGTAGTGGGATATCTGCGAAAGATTCCCCATAACTTCCGCTGGTTCTTATACGCTGTCTGACAACCAGCATTCCACCAAGGTTTGTAATGTTGGAATGAATGACTTGAACTCTTTGGTATTGAGAAATCAGCAGCAGCAATCAAAACATTGGTGACTTCTTGTACAGCAGTATCAATACTTTCTGTCTTGACCATTGCATCTGTTATTACAGCCAACTGTGTGAAAAGCGGGCCCAGTCTGCACGACGATAAGAATACGTAGGTGGGAAGGTTTTTCCACCCGGATCAGAATCGTGAGAAAGGATAACAGGAAGTGGTCACTATTATAGAGGTCCTTCCTCAACGGGACAATTAATGAGGTAAGATGGTAAGCAGATGGCCAAATCTATTGTGTGAAAGGATCGTGTGGGTTCGTGTAAGTGCATGCCGTATCTGTGTGATTAAGCAGGCAGAGACAGTGATCAGTGAAGCAAAGGGAAGTTACTGGAAGTTTATGGCAAAGGCCAAATTTGGCCAAGCGGCAAACACCTCTGTTAAAATAAAATTTAATTTTAAAAAAATATATATGTATAAAAATATATGTACATATATGTGGCATGCAGCCAAATAGCAAAACACAGTCTTCGCGCGCAGGCGCATCAAGTAAAAGCAGAAAAATATAAAAAATACTCTTGAAAAAAACTCAAATTAGAGAAATGGAGAACGCGAGGTGCGCGAGCAGCGTTACCCTTTGAATATCATCGTCAAACTTATCTGTAAAAACTTATCTACTTTTTTAATTAATTTTTTGTTTAATGTTAAATAAGCCATAAGAAGAGAAACGTATTGGACCCTTGTTGTCTCCCACAAATTATGAGGGCTCAGGATGGACGCAAAATTTCGATTTTGGACATTGGACAATGAACAGCAGCGTCCGTACGCGCCGCCATTTTACTTCGTTCAACCTGTGTAAGAGGTTGAATTTTCAACTTCATTCCGCCCCAGTCCGGAAAAATTATATCAAAATTCCTTTCCAGGTGTATTTTTTCAGACCAGAAAATATTCTATCCTGTGGGGTGTCAAAATAACCTGTTGAAGTGTAAACGTTCTCGACAAATATTCCGCCTGTGACACACAAAAATGATGGTCAGAAATTAATATGCCTGTGTGAAGTGCGACAAGTGATGACAAACACCTGCGCAAAAGAGGTGACATGGAATTGTAAAGAATTTCATGAACTATTTTCATCTAACGATATAACCTCAACATGTAGTGCAGATTCACAACATTTTCTTAGAATATTTACATCGCGATGGAAGGAAAGAGCCAGAGAAAAAAAAAAGCAGCAGGATGCTTTCTAAATTTTTCTAAAATGTATAAAAGGGCTCTGTAAATAGTTAAAAATTTGATGTCCCAGGATGGTACTGTCAAGAATATTATTGACCTATATTTATGTTATTAAAGTGAGTAAAATTGAGAACAGCCTTTGCTCATTTGAAAGTGTCCAGATTTCGTTAAATGAACAAAACTGTATAGATGTTGAGTATCGCAAAACGAAAGGGGTAACTGGATCAGAACAAAGACATGGCACGAATAAAATAATTTGCATCTTAAAATTCCGCCTTAGCCCTCAAGGTGGTTGATTTAAAAATAAAGCATTGTTTAAACCTGCGAAGTCGAAAGAAAAACAGTTCAAACTAACATAGAAAATATGATGTACTGTGTCTTCCTGTTTTAACCAGATAACGAAAATTTTTAATCTGTTCTACACAACCATAGTCCAAACGCGCATTTTTACACCAAGAAAATAAATGAGAATATAAATCTGATAATTTTAATAAATCTTTAAGATGTTGAGGGATCATAACGTCTTACTGTATATTAAAGACATGCGGAATTAAATGACTATGAAAAACTAAATGATTACTCAGAAATTCCAATTAACCGCACTTGACGACAGGTTATGTACTCATTTAAAAATATGTAAAATCATTAGGTTGTAGGTTACGTTTTGCTGCAAAATTGACGGCAAACTTGCAATATTATTGTTCGTTAAGAAAAGTTAATTCCTTTGAATCTCTATGTGATCTTATAAATTCTGATAAATTATTTGAAACTTTAAATAAAGGAAACTGCAACTCATATTGGCATTCCGGAAACAAGAAGATTGGTTTAGGCCTATTGATTTGCTTCTAAAGTGGGTTGATGAAGTATGTTACCTATATGAATATTAAAAAGCGGTAACGCTCAAAACGTTACCCGAGGAACTCCTTGGTCTTGAATGAAATTAAAAGAAGATGAGTGACCAATGCGCACTTAAAAATAACGAACAGCTAAAAAGTTAAAAATAAAATAGGAAAGATTTCCCCTTAGGGCCAAAATCATATATATTACGGAGAACTTGTCGCCAAGTTCGGTCGTATGCCTTTTCTATATCAAAGAAAAAGAGAAACCAAGTGGTTTCTCCTAACAAAGGCATCCCTGATTTGGGACCTAGTAATACGAGGTTATCAAGAGTGGATCAGCTCTTGCGGAATCCACTCTGCAGAGGAGAAATACACTTTTTTCAAAAACATACACGAATCGAGTACTAACCATACGTTCAAAGGTCTTACAGAAGCAGCTCGTCAGAGCAATGGGACGGTAACTCAGAGGGATCTGTTGCCACTTTTGCCCGGCTTAAGGATTGAATCACAATGGCTTCCCTCCAGCTGAGGAAAGCAATGCTCCTTCCAAACTCTGCTGAATAAAAAAAAAAGAATGTTAGCCAGAGAGTTTGGATGTAGATGACGGAGCATCACGTATGTGATTTCATACGGTCCAAGGCTTTATTGTGCGTTTGTATGAGTGCTTTTAACTCAGTCATCGTAAAGTTACAATTATATGGAAAAAGAAGCGAGTAGAAAATTTTATCGGGGTACGTTCTGCACGCCTTAATTTCGAGAAAAACGAGAATTATAAGAGGCTGCACCTCGATACACTCTGAAAAGTTTCACCCAGAATGTTAGCAATTTCGACTGGAGAAGATATGGTGAGTTCGAGGTTTGTGGGCGAAAAATTCCCGATATATCCCGTTAGCAGCCTTAACTTTTTCCATAATTGTTTACGGACGTTGACGAAGTGAGTGAGGACACATATCGGATCCAGGATTGCCTCTGACTCCGACGCCTTACTCTGCGAGCATTTGCTTTTGCCGTTTTGAACGCCAAGAGATTCTCCGTAGTGGGATATCTGCGAAAGATTCCCCCATAACTTCCGCTGGTTCTTATACGCTGTCTGACAACCAGCATTCCACCAAGGTTTGTAATGTTGGAATGAATGACTTGAACTCTTTGGTATTGAGAAATCAGCAGCAGCAATCAAAACATTGGTGACTTCTTGTACAGCAGTATCAATACTTTCTGTCTTGACCATTGCATCTGTTATTACAGCCAACTGTGTGAAAAGGGCCCAGTCTGCACGACGATAAGAATACGTAGGTGGGAAGGTTTTTCCACCCGGATCAGAATCGTGAGAAAGGATAACAGGGAAGTGGTCACTATTATAGAGGTCCTTCTCAACGGACAAATTTAAATGAGGTAAGAGTGATGGTAAGCAGATGGCCAAATCTATTGTGTGAAAGGATCGTGTGGGTTCGTGTAAGTACGTTGGTTCCTCGTGATTAAGCAGGCAGAGACAGTGATCAGTGAAGTGAAGTGAAGTTAATGTGGGGTTTAGTGGCGCAAAGGCCAAATTTGGCCAAGCTGCGGCAAACACTTGTTAAAATAAAAGCCGTATAATTTTAAAAATATATATGTTTAAAAGTATATGTACACACATATTGTCTCCACATATATATGCATGCACATAATATATTAAAAATATAACAAATAAACATACAAATCAAATCATATGTAAAAATTCAATTTTTAAAGGCAAAGACAAAAGATTTTGGTGAAATTCCCCCCCCACCAAGTCGAGATAAGGTTTAAAACAGATGTATGAAAAAGGTGATGCGATATGACGGTTAAAACAGGACAATCTATTAAAATATGATAGACTGAATATGGGACCTTGCACGAGGACATTCTGGGGCATTTTCACTCAGCAGAAGGTGCCTGTGCGTGAAACGAGTGTGACCAATGCGAAGCCGAGTCAAGCGGACATCATGCGTCTTCTGCACTGGTAGTGCTGCCCAATGAAAGTGGAAGGATGAATGCTATGCAGTTTGTTGAGGACACCTGTTGATCCCAAGTCTCTTGCCATGCGATGGACATAGTTCTGTGCAGAAGTTTTAAATCCTGGTAACAGACAGGCCGCTGCATCGTGATCGAACATGGATCGTGCAGCGGTATCAGCCTTTTCATTACCAAGTATACCCACGTGTCCAGGTACCCAGGAAAAAATTATATCAAAACCCTTCCTTTCCAATTTTCGCAGAAGAAGAAGTATTTCTATCACAGTGGGGTGTCTATGCTCTGTTGAAAAGTGTAAAGACTCTAGAGCACTCATGCTGTCAGTGTACACACAAAAATGATGGTGGTCAGAAATTAATATGTGTTGAAGTGCGACAAGGATGACAGTCAATTCAGCACTAAAGACAGACATGGAATTGTGTAAAGAAAAACTAAGAATGGTATTGTTAAAAACAACATCACACCCAACATGTCCTGCAGACTTCGACCCGCCCGTGTAGACCGGTATGTACTTAGAATATTTACTGCGATGGAAGGAAAAGAGTTGGTGATAAATAACAGCAGCAGTGCCTGATTTGTCATAGCCCGAAAAGGGGTTGTGATAGTTAAAAATTTGATGTCCCAGGGTGGAAAAGCAAGAATATTATTTTCCTGGATATTTATGTTATTTAAGTGGGCGTCATTTAGAGCAGCCTTTGCTCTTTCCGAAAAATGTTTGATGTTAAATGAACGGGCCTCATAGAGTCCGTTGAGACCAATGGCAAGAGCAAAGGGTTTTAATGGATGAGAAGGAATAGACATGGCACGAATAAAATAATTTGCACTTAATTGCCTCCGCCTTAGTTCTAAAGGTGGTTGATGGCATACCACATACAAGCTGGTAACAGGCGAAGTTCTGAAGGCACCAGAGCATATTCTCAGAGCAGAGTGATGTACTGTGTCCAGTCGTTTTAATACAGATGCACGAGCAGAACCGTACACTACACAACCATAGTCCAAACGGGAAAGTATTAGTGCTTGGTACACTCGGATTAACGAGACTCTATCCGCTCCCCATAAGGTGTTGGATAGTACTTTTAAGATGTTGAGGGATCGTTCACACTTCTTCCGCAAGTAAAGGACATGCGGAAGGAAAGTCAATTTAGAGTCAATGATTACTCCGAGGAAGCGCACCGCACTGACGACAGGTATATGTATATTTCCTATATGTATAGAAGGATCTGGTTGTAGGTTACGTTTTCTGCAAAAATGGACACAGTTGCTCTTGGAAGGAGATATCGTGTGTCCATTCTGATCGCGACCACTTAACTAATCGATTGACAGTTGTTTGCAGCTGTCGCTCAATTAGTCGAATATCTGAACCTTGACAAGAGACTTGCAGATCGTCAACATAAAGTATTCCTCGCACCGAAGGTGAAAGTTGATGAAGTATGTTACTCATATGAATATTAAAAGGGTAACGCTCAAAACGCTACTCTGAGGAACTCCTTGATCTTGAATGAAATTAAAAGAAGATGAGTGACCAATGCGTACCTTAAAATAACGAACAGCTAAAAAGTTAAAAATAAAAATAGGAAGATTTCCCCTTAGGCCAAAATCATATATATTACGGAGAATCCCATAACGCCAAGTTCGGTCGTATGCCTTTTCTATATCAAAGAAAAAAGAGAAACCACTTGGTTTCTCCTAACAAAGGCATCCCTGATTTGGGACTCTAGTAATACGAGGTTATCAAGAGTGGATCGGCTCTTGCGGAATCCACTCTGCAGAGGAGAAATACACTTTTCTTTCTCTAAAACATACACGAATCGAGTACTAACCATACGTTCAAAGGTCTTACAGAAGCAGCTCGTCAGAGCAATGGGACGGTAACTCAGAGGATCTGTTGCCACCTTGCCCGGCTTAAGGATTGGAATCACAATGGCTTCCCTCCAGCTGGAGGAAAAGCAATGCTCCTTCCAAACTCTGTTGAATAAAAAAAGAATGTTAGCCAGAGAGTTTGGATGTAGATGACGGAGCATCACGTATGTGATTTCATACGGTCCAAGGCTTGTATTGTGCGTTTGTATGAGTGCTTTTTTAACTCAGTCATCGTAAAGTTACAATTATATGGAAAAAAAGAAGCGAGTAGAAAATTTTATCGGGGTACGTTCTGCACGCCTCTTA